>JAJIYU010014476.1:0-13222 GCA_030144865.1 Tinospora cordifolia
GAAACGCCTAATGGATGATAAGTGTTTGCATGTTCAGTGTTTGGTTTAAATAATGCTATGGATGTACTGTGTATAATCCACTGGGCTCTTGAGCTCACCCAATCATTTTTTTCAGGTAATTATTGAAGACGATGCTTCAGCAGACCAATGTAAATTAATGACAGTGTACAGAATAGTAGGAAATGATATGTATTGTAGGGCTTGATTATGTCAAATGTCAGTAATATTTGCATTATCAAAAGATGTTTATGGAGCCCACAAAATTATTCATAACTTTGATAATGAAGTAATGTTTTCAGATTTATTGTATTTAAATTTTATCTCTTGGATATAAACTGTTGAAACTAACAGATAAATGAAGAAAAGAAAAAGTAATATCCCCAGTTCTCAGATAAAAAGCAGAACTCACTGCACTTAGAAGAAATAACGTCTCAAGCTACGAGACCACCACGTCACCTATGACGTATGTGATAGAGAAAGAACGGGAGCTGGGGGTGTTACATGTACATAGAGCATAATGTACATAAAATAAAAATAAATTAGTAAAATCACACAAAATTGACAAATAAAATAAGTCTAACAATAACAAATAAAACATAATATAAATGGTTTGATAAAGGTTAATAAATAAATAAATTAGAAATAAGAAAATTAATGGACAAGATGAAGCAAAAAGAATGATCAATGGACCCTAAAACACTGTATAATTGAAAACTGACATGTGGTAAGTCTATGGACCAGAAGTTGAATAAGAAAACAATGTGAGGACATGGAAATAAAACCTTAAGATGTCCCAAAGAGATAAGGACAAGTAGATTTGGATAAATTTGAGTTTGAGTAGGACTTTTGAGAGATAAACGCTATCCAACTAATTCTATCCACTGACAACTATCAAAACTTATCTAAGCAAACACAAATTTTATCCGAGAAAAGGCCGCAGAGGGAAGGGAGGGGGGAGGGGGCGGTGGATTCTATCCTAGAAAGGGCCACAGCGGGGGGGACAGGGGGGTTGTTGGGAAGCACCCTAGGCCATAGTTTTGGGAAGTCAAACACAAGTAGGACTCTATGATTTGGGGGTTAGGATAAGATAAGATCATGATCACTTCAAATTTATCCAAAAACTAATCCTAGCTAAAACAACCTAAACTCTATCAACTTATCCATATGGTTAATTTCCTTAATCCTCTAGAATTGATGTGCGATTTCCCTTGTTAACAATTAACAAGTTGACTTCCCTTATTAATAAACACCAAAAGTCGACTTCTCTGTCCTCACATGCACTTCTCAAAATTGTTCAACAAGAAAAGCATCCAAGGAGATTCAAGAACCCACTTTAAACTTCATCGATCCCTTTCAAGAATTGCTACACCTATTTCCTACCCTTTCTAAACTTTTTTCACCGTGATCATTCCAAGTCTTCCATCTCAAAACCGTGCCCCATAGCCAAGTATCTTCTTCGGGTTTTTGCAAGTTTAGAGTTCAGTGGAAGGAATCAACACGGGCTTGCGAGAAGGTATAGAATTTAAAACCTTTTTTTTTTTGAATTTCTTTGATTCTTGTGTGTTAGATTAAGAGGTTTAGTGTAGCAAATTTAGTTAATACTAATTAATGCATTATTATATGATCTACATAGGACAAGTTGCATATTTTATCCAAATATACATACATGTAGGTATAAAACAAGCAATTAGTAGTAATTCTTTTGAAAATTAGATAAATTATATTGATTAAATTAAATTAAATGCTAGAATCATTCTAAATAGGATTGAAAGTAAAATTTTTAAATTTCTATTGTAGAAAAATAAATTTTGTATGTTATAATCACTTAATTGATGGTATAGTCGTAGTGAGTAAGAAAAGAGGTAATAATAAAGAGTTATTATTAAAATTGGTAGAAATTAACTTAAATTCGAGAAAATTATCTTTCTGAAAATTATATGAAAATTTTGATTGAAATACTGATTTTTATAAAATTAGTTTAAGAAATAAAAATCATACACTAGGACATAGTGTATATTTAAAATAGGGTAGAAATAGTGTAATTTAGGTGATTGTGAAAAAAATTAACAAATACCATTAAATCAGAAAAAAAATTTCAAAAAATTTAGTTGCTGGAAATTTTTTTTTTTGGAAAATCAGTTAAAAATAAAATAATAAGTTATATTAATAGACTATAACCTATTGGGTTGAAAAACAAAGCTGTTAGAGCATCAATATAGGGAAATTGACAGAATAAATATACATTATGAAAAGAACAGAAAAATAAACAAAAAATTGAGAGGAAAATCAGAGTTTTAACTTGCTGGAAAATAAAATAAAATAAATATAAAGTAGTTGAACTTTTATTAAAAATATATCAATATACATAGAAAAGGGTTCTATGTGTAAGTAATAATTACTAAATCTAATAGTCTTGTAATATATGCATAGTAATTTAAATTAAATTTTTAGGAATAAAATTGATTATAATAGGTTCAATAAAAATCATTATAATAATTTTTAGGAAGAAAAAAAAATAATATTGGTTAAGTTAATAGTGGGAATTAGGACAATAGCAACAGTACAAAAAAAAATAATACACTAAAAATAGTGACAGTGTCGTATTAAGTAAAATACATATAATAAATTATAAAAATCAGAAAGAAATGAAGGTTTAATATTTTAAAGTCACCTCAGATTACTAAGAAAATTATTTTTATTTGATTTAGGTCATTATCTCGGTTAAACCCTAAGATAGTGCGGATCTCGAGATTTTGGAACTTCAAAACGTGTGGCTATGATTTGTGAATTTTAAATTATTATTTTAATTTAAATAAATGCATGTATGGTTGATAGTTATGATTATGATATGAATGAATGCTATTGTATGATTAAGTAATTTGTTTGATGATATGGTTGATATTATGTGGATTATCTATTATCATGCAAGTAACACTTTGATGACTACCATGTATTCTTTGAAGTGTATACTTGATTTTGTTATGTCATGATTATGATATTCCATTAAAAAAAAGATTAATAAAGATTTTAACTATGTACCAACGTGATGACATACCAACAGGTGTCATCGTGAAAAGTGTTCCAAACCAAACCCAGTTTCAGTTGGTTACTTGATTGACTTTTCTATAAGATTATTTTGAGATGGAATTGGGAGTCTAGATAGACCCTACTTCCATGATTGATGAGGTTTGAGTGTCTATAATAGGCCTCACTCCCAATATATGGAATACTGAAAAAGAGTCGTTTCGGTCTTAATGTCACCTGATAAAAAAATCAATTGTTAAATCACTTAATCTATGAAAGTGTTTGGCATGTGTGCTCTTTTTGTTTAAAATAATGGTTAAATATTTAAGATGATCCAATAGGCTCTTTGAGCTCACCCCCTTTCCTAAATTTTTAGGTACTCATTAACAGAGGTTGATGTGTACTTATGGGAGCTTTCTTCTTCAATATTTACTTTATTGGTCTAGGAGTCTTGTTTTAGTTGGGCATAGTGGCCTTAGTTTGCTCTTTTAAGTTTTAAACTTGTTTTATGGAGTTACATAAGTCATTGTATCCTTTGAATCACGTTTGAGTTTAATTGAAAGTTTAAATTGGTTATTTTATTTGAAAGTTTTGTTTGGTTTATGAAATTGAGACTTATGTTTTATTCGAGAAAATTTGATAAAGAAATTATTGAGGTTTTATATGGCTTGGTGTGACTAGGGAAGATTTTGAGTTGACAGGTACAGATATAATTAAATAAAGTGGCGTTTCATCTCTCAAGTGGTCTTGATGTGTTGTTGTACACTGTTCAGTTTATCATATTCATTATTATTGTTCAAGGGCAATCTTGTAATTGTGCCCTCCAGGACAACCATCAGGAGGTGGGGTGTTACACCAACTATCCCATAAATTCTTATAAAAGTTCTTCCCTATCCACAAGACCAACGCTCTTCATTGAAAAATCATAGACTTCCATCAAAAAGAGGGTAAACATTTCCATGAATGGACTACTCCTACAGAATAAGCACATGATTAATGTCATCGCAAGAGGTGTCTTAATGACTAAGCATGCATTTGAGGTGTAACACTTGTTTGAAACTTTATCTGAAGATGCTCAAGAATACGATCATGGAAGGTACAATATGCTTAGACCTAGAAAAGGAAGCTTTTAAGAAGTAAAAGCATCTTTTGGTATAGAGGATAGGTTAGGTATGTTAACTACAATGGTTAGCTTCCTTTTCATGGGGAAAAGCATCCAATCCTCAGGAGATTTGCTCTATTTGTTCGAGTACTACTCATTTTACTCCATCTTGTCCATCAAAATAGTTATTTTTTTATGTCTATTCAAAGCATGCAAATGCTTTGAATCTTTATTGGGGCCCCAACAATCCATCTTATGGGGAAACTTACAATCACAATTTTCACTAAGCAACATCCGAACCTATCTTGGACCAAAAGTCACTTGATTTCCAAAATTCTACTCGTGCTTCTAAACCATTAGTGCTACCCACTTCTGTTTTTCCATTTTCAAGTGCACATATACCTCAATAATCTAGGAAACCATCTTTGGAGGAGAATCAAAATCTGCTCATGCAAAATAGTATTTGGTTCCAAAATAATATGGCTCAATTTCAACAAAATGTACTTCAACTCCATAATAATACTCAACAATCCATACCTAAATTGAAGCATCAAATAGGACAATTCTCAACTACACTAAATCAAAGAGAAAATAGAAGGTTTCCAAGTCAATTAGTATCAAACCCAAAGGGCCAATATGAGATAGGCGTATCATCCATGACTCCTTATGAGGAAGCTAAATTCATAATTAACCTAAGGAGTGAAAGTCATTGATAATCATGTTGAGAACATTGAGAAAGCAAAACTTGAAAAGAAAATGCCCATGAATACTGAGAAGTGTATTGCGTTTGAAGAATCTATGGATGAGCTTCCTCCCTATAAACCAAAACCTTCGTTTTTCTTAAAGGTTAGCTCAAGCTAAGAAGGATACTCATGCTAATGACATAACAAACTTATTCCAAAGTGTAAAAATTAATATTCCATTACTTGATGCAATTAAGCAAGTTCCTTCTTATGCCAAATCTCTTAAAAAAAATGTGCACACATAAACATAAACTTAATATGCAAAAGCAAGCCTTCTTAACCAAGCAAGTTGTAATACCTGAAATTTTAGTGACGTAATAACCGAAATTTGAGTTTAAAACACATTTTATTAGTACATATACGTATATATTTATATACATATATATATATATATTTGTCATTGATATGCAATTAATTAGTTAGCATAGAAATATAAAGGGATATGCAATGATTAATATTAGACATATAGAATTGTTGGATAAATATACGCTTCTCTATTTGAATAAGAAAATAATATTTTTAGTATGATATTAATATAGAAAAGTATGTGTATAAAGTATTAATTAGATGCACTCATGAAAATAATATTTCGTTTAGTATGATAGTAATATACATAAAGAAGTATATGTGTAAAGGAAATACATTTATGAATGAAATATCTCATTTGGTGAGATATTAAGGAAATGATAGTCCCACATTGGAAAGATAGAAATGCTATTTGGAAGAGGGCCCTATATAAACCCCCTACTCTACCCATTTCATTCATCCCAAAGACAAAAGTTGAAAATTTTTCTTGCTCTCTCTCTTTACCTCCTTCTAGGCAACCTTAGTTCTAGTTCTTCTTTGCATGAGCTATTCTAAATAGTTCGCAAAGTGGTAGCAACGAAGTGCTACAAAGAATTTAGGAAGCGATCTCGAGGTGAGTTTCTTTCCTTTTTTTTAATTTATTATTTTGATTTAAATAATGTTTGCTTGTTTGTTAGTTTTATTTTATTCTTTGTGTTTGTGTCATTCAATTATCATGTTGCATCATGACCAAGATAGTATGTTCTATAGTTGCGTCTTGTACGATATTCTACATCAGAAATCGAAAGTCATTTTTTCTGTTTGAGAGAGTATGCTCTGTAGTTGCGTTTCGTGCGATCTTCTACATCAGAAATCGAAAATCTGTGCTTCTGTTGATTTATGATGTTATACTATTGGTATGTTTAATTACTGTTGAAATATTTATTTACTATGCTCTTGCACACAAAAATAAGATTAAATAAGATTTCAACCATGTACCGGTGCGGGGGACTTTCTGTGTTCCATGTAGAATTGGAACTGGCTGTCAATACTGACACCAGAATGGAACGGGTTTCAAGAATGATCCCACTAGAGATGGGTTTGAGTTTCAAAATTGATCTCTCTCCCTAAATCTGGAGCACAGAGGTTATTCCCATTCGGTCTAAATTATGACTGAATTAATATATTGGTTGAATCAAATTAATCTCTGAAAGTGTTTGATATGCTTGCATTGTTTGGTTGAAATAATGGATTAAATAGATGGAATGATTCATTGGGTTTTTTAGCTCACCCCCTATTTTTCACATCTCAGGGTATTAATCAGCTTACGAGGAGATTTATCCATTGAAAGTTTTTATTTATTTCAATGTAGGGCACATCGGCCCAAGCTAAGTCATGTATTTCAACTTTAAATATATTTTTCGCTGTAATGGATTATTGTACTCAAAATTTTCGAATGAATAAATGAACAAATCTTATTTACCATGATGTCATTTTGTACATTGACTAATGTACACAGGAACCCTAATGGATTTGGGTCCACAAAGAAGAAAATGTAGCACAGACCCATCTCCCGGGCGTCCCAAGATTTTTTATCAAAGAGAGTTGAACTGTCAGATGACGTAGAAGATGGGACTTGGAAGGCACGGTGTTACACAAATTAGTTCTATCCTACAACATAATACATCACCCAAACATAGAGATCCCAGTTGCCCTACCATTTCATGTGTCATTAGTTAGCATCATATCAATGGAGCTCTAATTGATCTTGGAACAAGTGTTAACTTGCTTCCATACTAGATGTACACTCAATTAAGCCTTGGGAAATTGAAGCCTACCTCTATACTCTCTAGTTAGCTAATTGTTTTGTCAAGATACCAAGAGATATGGTTGAGGATGGTTGAGTATGTTCTCGTACAGGTTGAGAAATTTTTGGTTCCTCTAGATTTCATTGTTTTAGATACTCAACCAATTTCTGATTTGTACCTATCATTTGGGTCACCCATTCTTGTCCACATCTAATGCAATCATCAACTACAAAAATGGTGTCATGAAGTTGTCATTTAGAAATATGAACATTAAACTTTATGTTTTCGATGTTGAACAATATCCATTAGACTTTGAGGATATCCAATATGTTAACATGATTAGGAGTTTGGTGCATGATACATTCCATGAGCAAACCTTAGATGATCCTTTACTACTTAGTTTCCCTCAAAGTTGTGATGAGCACATGTAACTTCAAGAACATTTAGCTAGTCTAAATGCTACACGGTGTGAAGATCTTCCGCTTATGCCTCAATTATTAATTCTAGCATTGAGCCTCACATAACCCCCTTTGTAGAGAAGCCACCACCTTTAGAATTGAAGCCTTTGCCTCATGAATTAAAGTGTATGTTTTAGGTCCACATAATACCTTACCTGTAATTATAGCCTCTAATATATATTTAGCATAGGAAGAAAAACTTCTAAATGTTTCGAAAAACAATACAAAAGCTATAGGGTGGTCCATAAGCGATATCAAGGGAATTAGTCCTATCATATATCAGAACAAAATTCATTTGGAGAATGCAAATACTTCTCGAGA
Source organism: Tinospora cordifolia (assembly GCA_030144865.1). NCBI lineage: Eukaryota > Viridiplantae > Streptophyta > Magnoliopsida > Ranunculales > Menispermaceae > Tinospora > Tinospora cordifolia. Next base: position 7,742 of record JAJIYU010014476.1, read on the forward strand.
AATGCAACATAGGTTAAATCCTTGCATGCAAGAGGTGGTGAGGTTTGAGATTTTAAAATTGTTGGATGTACCAATCATTTGCCCCATTTTGGGCAATTCATGGGTCAATCGTATTTAAGTTGTCCCCAAAAGGTTTGGAATTACAATGTTTGAGAATAATGAAAACAAATGGATCCTAACTCGAATAACGACTAGGTGGCATGTATGCATTGATTATCATAAACTAAATGAGGTTACAAAGAAAGATCATTTTTCTTTGTCATTTATTGATCAAATGCTTGAGAGGTTGGCCAAACATGCATCCTACTGTTTTTTTTTGTACATATTCTAGTTATAAAAAAATCACAATTACCCCAGAAAACCAAGAGGAAATTACTTTTACTTGCCCTTTTGACACTTTTGCTTATAAACAAATGCCTTTTGAGTTGTGTAATACACCAAAAAACTTCTCTGTAGTGTATCATTAGCATTTTCTCTAATGTGGTAGAGAGGTTTATGGAGATTTACATGAACTATTTTTCAATATTTGGATTTCTTTTGATGAATGCTTGAATCACTTGACATTGTTGTTAGGAAGATGTGAAGAAAAGAATCTTGTTTTAAATTGGAAAAAAGGTCATTGTACAGTTAAAAAAGGAATTATGTTAGGACTTATCATCTCAAAGAAAGAAATTGAGGTTGACAAAACAAAACTAGATCTAATTTTGAATCTTTACCCTCTTAGGACTATCAAGGAGGTTAGATCTTTTTTGGGGCATGCTAAGTTTTATGGAAGATTCATAAAAGATTTGAGCAATATTTCTAGGCCCTTTTACAATTTGCTAGTCAAAGATGTCCCATTTGGTTTTTATAAACATTGTTCAAAGGCTTTTACTCGTCTGAAGTTCAAACTCATAGTTGCATCCATCATTAGGCCATCTTATTAGAACGCACTATTTGAGATAATGTTTGATGGCTTAGATTATGTTGTTGGTGTAGTTTTAGGACAATGCATAGATAAATTACCCGACGTAATTGATTATGCTAGCTAAACTCTTAAAATTCCCAACAAAACTATTTTACCACTGAAAAGGAACTTTTAGCAATTTTGTTTTCCTTGAGAAAATTTAGGTCTTATCTTTCAAATTCTAAAGTCATCATTTATTTGGATTATGCTACATTGAGAATACCATCTTTCTAAGGACGATGCCAAACTTAGGTTAATCCAATGGATTCTTCTGCTCCAAGAATTTGATTTGGAGAGATAAAAAAGGAGCAGAAAATATGATAGTCAACCATCTTGCAAGAATCATTGTAAACTCTTTTTGTGATGCATACCTATTCTAAGTCCTTTCTGATGAACAACTCTTGTCAGTTTCATAAGATCCTTGGTATGTTGACATTATTAACTATCTTTTCACGAGTTTATTACCTAATGATTGGACCCAACAAGATTAGAAATTCTTTTTTTCTAGAGTTAAGAATTACTTTTTGGATGACCCATATTTATTCAAGTATTATCCTGATCAAGTGATTAGGAGATGCCTTCCAAATTAATAGATCACAAATTTTATATCATTTTCACATAATCAACCTTGTGGAGGGCATTTAGTGCTAAGAAAGTAAGTGCAAAACTATTACAATCAAGTTTTTATAGACCCTCCAAATACAAGGATTGTCATGCTTCTTACATAGCCTTCCATAGATGTCAAAAGTTAGGAAGCATAAGGCGTATAAATATGATGTCTTTAAATCTAATTTTGGTAGCTAAGTTGTTAATGTTTGGGAGATAGAACTTCATGGATCTTTCTCCCATGTCTTTGGAAATGTCTACATCCTAGTAGCTATTGATTATATGCCCAAATGGGTAGAAGCCATTGCATGCAAAAATAATGATCACAAGGTGGTGATTCAATTCATCAAAGACCACATATTTGCACACTTCAGCAAACCACGTGCAATTATTAGTGATAGAGGTATGAGCTTTTGCAATAAGGTGTTTGAGCATTTGATGATAAATTACAATACATCTCATAAAGTTGCAACACCATACCATCCTCAAAATAGTGGACAAGTTAAAGTTTCCAATAGGGAGATTAAGATTTTTTTTAGAAAACACCATTAATTCCGATAGGAAGGATTGGTCCCTTTGACTATCTGATGCATTATGGACTTAGGAAATAACTTACAAAACACCAATTGGTATGTCCCTTTTGTCTTACTTTATAACATAAAGCATATTAAGCCATCAAGAAACTTAATGTTGATTTTAGAAAAAGTTGGTGTTTAGAAAAAACCTCAACTCACTGTGTTAGAAGAGCTAAGAAATGATGCATATGATTATGTTAAGAAACACAAAACTAGGATGAAGATCGCCCATGATAATCAAATTTTTATGAGTCTTTCATTCCAGGGAAAAAATTTTAGTTTCTGACTCTTATTTGCATTTGTTTCTAGACAAATTAAAGTCATACTTGGAGTTGTCCAACTCACAAGAGGAGCACACGTTTTTACTTCAAGATCTTGTTAACAATTAATTATGTCTAGCTCATTCTCTCTAATTTTGTAACATTGAGGATGATGTGCATTTCTCATGGGGGTGTCATTTCATCATTTCTTTTGAGTTGCATTTTGCCTTTAGAAAATAAAAAAATAAAACAAATCAATAAAAAAATTTTTTTTTTCCTTTTATGATTACTGGTAACATTTTTTCCTCTTAAAAATGAGTATTTACTTGTATAAGTTTGCCAAAATAAGTGTAAAAATTGTTTGTTCAAAGCAAATGGTGAAAAAAGTGTTAATTGACATATCAAGTGAAACAGACATGAGTATGAGTCTAAGTCATCGAACATCTATAAAATAAATAATTAAAAACTTCTTATCTTGTATTCATGTCAGACTAGGCTTAAAATTAGGTTTCATCTCTTATCTTGGTGGACTTCCTCAAGTTAATAGGTGTAAGGTTAAATTATTTCTCAAAGGTGATTAGTCATCTTTATAAGTAGTATAATATATATTTATTAAAAGAGAAAAAGAAAAAAAAAAAGAGAGTTGAAAAAATTGGAATTTTTAAAAAATAAAGTTTACTTATGAAGATCCAAAGGCACCTTGAGTTCTTGAGGGAGATGTATGTTATGGATAATATGTTGTGCAAATTTTATTCGGATTGAGATAACAATCTAACTTAATACTCTAGGTATAAGGAAGCTTACTACACCCTTAACATAATTGAAATTTTAGGCTAAAGTCAAAACCTACTTTACACAAGGAGTTTGATGGCACTTATGTTATAAAGGTTTTATGCCTTAAAACTTGAAAATTTTAACAGCTGGATGGGTCATAAACATTGAATGACTTGTGCCTTTAAATACAAGTATAATGTTAAATCAACAAGATTGTAAAAGTGAACACTTATTTAGTCGAGTGACAATTTTTACGTTTGTTGTTGGTTGTTACTTTCTTATTTTTATTTTATTTTTTCACAATTTTGCCAAATAACTAGGAAAATGTTGGTGGAGGAATGCTTTACATTTTTTTATCAAACTTTATAATAATTTTATGTTTAAAAAAATAATAAATTTTTAAAATAAAAATTATATATTTGGTCACATTTTGTAATTCCTTTGAACATAATAGCTACTTCTATAATAAGGTCATTTAAATTTTTAAGTATGTGAATATCTCACTTGGTTTTCAAGTATTTTTGGACATTTCTTAGGCTGGAGTGTTGATTGAGAAGATTGTAGATTTTTGAAAGATCCATGCCACACATCTATACATTGCGGGCTCAATATGATGGATAGAGGTTGTGACACATGTATTTTCTGAAATTTTAATGGAAATACAAGGATTTACATCAATTTTTCTTAATTTTATATTATTTATTGAAGAAAAATGAGAATAATGTGAAAAAAATGTAAATTTGAGGAGAAATATGTGGAATTATAAGGAAAATATGTTTTTTTGAGGGAAATAATTTTTGGGATTGAGTGTTGAATTTTTAAAATTTTTAGGAAATTTTTAGACTAATAAATGAAATTTTTGGGAGAAAAATATAATTTTGGGTGGATTATCCAATTTTTGAGAAAAAAAAATTATATAAATGATGAGAATTGATGTATACTGAAAGATTATGATGAGAAAAGGTGATAAAACAATTTTTGATGATTTTAGAAAAAAACGCACAGTTTAGATGTATGTGTGTATATATATATATATATATATATATATATATATATATATATATATGAGTATAAAGGAAATAAGAAAAGCAAATAAATAAATAATACAACGGACTAGGGCAGCTTAGGCGCTGGGGTTGGACTGCCCAGGCCCGACGCACGGGCCACTCGGCCCGTGTGGGCCAAGCAGGCGTTGGGCCGGTTGTGGGCCAAGCAGGCATTGGGCCGGTTTGCCCGCCAGCCGGCCCAGCGACGTGCTCTCCTTTTCCCCCCTTTCGTTTTCTCCCCTTTCTCTTGGTTTCCAATGATGAATGTGAGAAAAACTAGCTGAAATCCATGGTTTTTGGCCCCTAGTTTGGCCGTCCAGCGACTCCGCCGACCTGGACTCTGACCCCCAGCCATCTGTGCTCCATGTGGGAAGGCTAACGAGCCACGTGGCAGACTTTTGTCATGCAAGGAAACCTTGCAAACATGCAACAAAAGCTATCTATTTTCAACATTTTAGCAGTTTGAACGACCAAACTTCACAATCATCGTTTTCCTCCATCCCACCACCTTGTACTCGTTAGAAAGCTTTCAAACCCATCTACAAGGCCGTGCAATCTGTCTATCCAAAATCACATCCGTTTGAGATGAATACAACTAAGAAAACATGTTGTCCAACACTTGGAAACCTAGAAACTGAAAACTATGTGTTGATCCGATTTTCAAGCTGCTTGTTCATGACCCATCCGAGGTCCATTTTGGGGGTAAGACCACTCATTCTCTTCCTTTTCATGTATATTACAATGTCCAACTCATATAAAATGAAAAAAAAAACCTTAAACATGTTATACAAGCTGTTGAAGTTGCCTTGTTGCTAATTGTCACAACAATTTGTGCAGGAAAGTGATCTTGATAGTGACTTTGAACCTCTATTTCCCGTGGCTAGGGGCAACCACTTTGGCCCAAACTTAGACCAATTGTGTAACACGCCAACCCCCATGTTTATTTGATTTGAGTGTTGGACCTAACCACCGTTTTTTTGACAGTGGACTTAACCAATATGTGGGTTGGGTCCATGCTACTTTACAAGTGACACACACTTGACATTCCATTTTTCAATATCTCATGTCTATGAGTGATTTGAAGAATATATATTTTCATAAATACAAGACAATATTAGGAGATAAAGAAAAATCAAACTCTTTATTAATTAAAAAAAAAAGATATTAAAATTCTAATTTTCAGCGGAAGTCTAAATCAAAATTGGGCAACATGCCCTTACATTAAAAAGGAAACCCTAAATAAATAGAAACTTTCTAAAATCTAAAACTTTCCA
>JAJIYU010014477.1:0-13193 GCA_030144865.1 Tinospora cordifolia
AAAAAAATTGTGTTGCAAAGTCAAGTAGGGTGCACATTCATTGTCTACATGTATCTTGTATGTCAAGGGCAATCAGTGAGATTATTTGCATCAACACACCAATGATCTGCATCAAAGTAGTAGGCTAGAGTGATTGTGAAAACTTTGCTAATTCAATCTCAAATAACTATCATAAACTCCAGATTTTATTATTGATGTTATATTCACAGTTTACACAGAAAAAACAACTGTTTCTTGTCATCCCCTTGTGACAGCAATGATTTTAAAACCAAGCAAGGTCACCAGAGAAAAACATAAAGGAAGTATACAGTGAATGTACTCAATGTCTCTAGTGAACTATCAATTGTTTAGATAAATGATTTGCATCTTGATCTCACCTCTTATTTTTTAGATAAAAATCTGTTGACTTTCTTTCATCCTTGTTTCCTAATGCATTTGTCATTGTGCCTACTAAGAAAGAATCAATGGTCGATTTAAAATTGTATTATGTCTAACTATTGTAAGAACTGCAATCACTCCTTGAACTCTTTATTATATCAATTCAATCTGCTACTAAGCATATAATATTAATGAAGTTCCTACATTTGAGGAGCTGAGAGAGTACAACCAACTCTAATAGCTTGGCAAATATTTTCCCAAGACAATAGCTAATTTGAGAGTTGAATAAATTCTACTCTATGTTGCATGTCCATTTTAGATTAAAGGCGGGCACTGACACAATGGTAAAAGAATTTCATTGTAACCCACAGGTTAAAGATTTAAAAAAAAAAACGAAAAAGAAAAAGAAAAACCCTTCCTGCAAGATGGATATAAGGTGTGCACAACAACAGTTACCCACTAATATAAGATGGCAGGAGCCTCAACACTGAATGTGCCTTTTCAGTATGCTATCTTGAGATTTCACCACAATAAAAATATTTACCAATTCCATTTCGACTCCATCAAATGATTACTAATTACAAGATTATGCATTTAGTAATTTTTCAGTACGACCAGCTGATATTTATGATTAAAACTGTAAACAGAAGGCACATCCTCCTTGTCCAAGTAACTGGTGAACAACAAGGAACAAATATGTACCTTCTAGTAAAAAATATATAATACGTACGCTACAGTTATCAGACCTGACTCTCAAGGTGAACATTGAGAGCATCAATACTTGATATGCTGCCTTGGGCTGTCGCATCATGCATAATTGCCTCTACCTGTATACAAAATGAATAAATAAGATTTGCAAAACTTTACAAAACAGTATACAATATAAACCAACAACCATTACACCATGGAAAGGAATTAAAGAAGAATACTTATACAAGTAAAAGTAGCAGCCAAGCTTAACAATTATAAATCTGATAAAAATGGATCGAACAGATCCTACCAAAGTTCTAAATACGTGGCTAGTTGATTGTGCAATGTTTCATAATGACTGCACCATTAAAAAGTTAGATAGCATAAAGTTTGTAAAGCATGCAGACCTTTTTCAAAGAAAGCTCTATTAGGCTTAAGATATCACAACATAAATTTTGAGAAAAAACTCTAAAATGCAATTTCACCAAATTTGATGGGTAAAACCCTTAACAACATCCTACAATACTATAAGATATTAAACTATATCAGTGAGAGCAAATAAGAAAAGGATACAGAAAATGAAAAAAGTGAAAAAAGAAAAAAGAAAAAAAGCAAAAAAAGGAAAAGAAAAGCATCGCGTGGAAGGTGTTCCAACAAATTGCTAAAAAAAAAAGAAAAAAGTTTAAAGATGGAATAAAAAACTCCCAAAGTGTTCACTTCATCTAAGTTTTGTTATAGTCCTCTAAGTTGTAAATAATTAAATAATTTTTTTTTAAAAAAAAAAAACCTCCTCCAAAGAGATATTGAGCTTTTTAGTGTTTCTAATCACCAAATTGGACAGCCACTGGAAGATGAAAATTGCTTCATAATGAGGAAATTTGTGAAGGTCTGGAAACCCAGAATCAGGAACAAGTTGATAATTGAAGAAACTTTTTCGTGGTAAACACTATATAATTGACATCGATCAAGAGACAAGAAGATGGCTTCGTCGGATTGTTACGGAGGCTAGTCCAGCAAGCAGAGATGGGAATTATAAAAAAATTCGTCGAAGTAGGGGTTTTGTATTAGTAATTGAGACCCTCACGAACAGACGGAGAAGTTACCTAAGGATGACGAAGATAGAGCAGGGGAAGCAAAGGTTGATCTTTGTCCCGAAGGAAGGCACAAATCTGAATTGGCAGGGTTTGGCGAAGGATCTCGATGGATGTCTTCATGAGATTGAAAAAACAAGATGGTGGGCACCATGCATGGAGTGAATCGAAGTAGGGAAAACCAGAACAGAGACTACAAGAAAGAAGGATGGGGAGTAGTGAATACTACTAATGTGAAGAGGCAAGAAGGACAAAGTCATAGAGACCATGATAATAAGGCTAATGCTCCAAAGAACGCAGGCCAGGGAATTGAGGATATCACCAAGACAAGGACACAACAGGGGTGGAATTATAGAAAGAATTCCCAAAAATCCTATGTCCCAAAGAGTGCTTACAAGAGTAATTCGACACAAAAGAGGCTATGGCTAACCTTCTAGCAATTCTCAGATTTGGTTCGTTGGGGGGAGATAGAAGAAGAGGTGTCCGACAATTGGAATTTGAGTGTCACTTGATTTCGATATGTGGGGATAGAGCACTATCCAAATGCCCCGACGAAGCTGTGTGGACCTCGTTGCAAAAGGCAAAATGCATTCAACTTTGCACTATGGGATTCGAGCATAGTAGCCTAAATTTTAATGGCAAAATAGAGTGTTTCGTTGTAGGGACGAGTGGGTGGGTACCGAAGGGATACCCACAAAAGATTGGTCTAGAAGTACGCTGGAATTGATCACTAAAAGATGCGGAGGTTTACTTCAGATCGACAATTCCTTGGACGATGGCCAGTTATATGAAACTACATACATGAAGGTGGTCGGATGGTCAAGTGGCTTCTTACTGGAAAAAAATGGAGATTCTGAGAGGGGAAGACTTCTTCTCAATCAGACTATTCCAGGTAAGTACACTAGAACAAGAAGAAGGTTGTGAAGTAGGGGATCAGGTTGATGGGAGTAGTAACAGTGACGCAGATGACGCAGATGACGAAGGCGACGAGGTCGCTAAGATTTTCACGACCAACAGTAACGAGGAGGTTCACTATAGGGGGAAGACACTGGTATACCACGTCAACACAAATCAAGAAGCGAACCACGATGAGTTAGATCGAGACAAAGTGGTTACGTAGGCTTGAGAGTGGATGTACGAATGAGAGGCTCGGACAGACGGTGCATTCACTGTCAACAATGGAGCAAGACGTGACAGACTAGAGGGAAGAGTGTCGGAGATGGAAAGCACAGCTAGAAAGGAGGTTGGCTACCTTCCATTAATGGAGGGAAGATGGGAGAAAAGTTGTGGTAGGTGTCCAAATACGTGGCATGATAGGCAGAGGTGTGGATCGAGAGGGAGAACTCTCTGGCCCCATAGAGAGGGATTTTGTTGCGTTGGGGCCCAAGAGGTAAGAGGCTCGATGATATTTAGAGGGGCCCTTAGCACACATTCAATTGGGTCCAAAGGAATGACTTTCACCAAGGCCCATAGCATAAAGGGGGTGAGCGCAAATGGGCTGAAGGTTTTAGCTCACAACAGGGCCCAAGGTGATAAAAGGCAAGTTGTATATGGGCTGGAGGACGATTTTTGTGGCGCAACCCATCTCCAGATCGGTAAAGATGGTAATGGGTTGGGAGCTTCTCCAGGCAGTGTGGCCCACAGCTTCCAAATGGAGAATTTCAGTGGGTCACACTAGGTTGGTTTCCAAGAGGTTCTTGACGGTAATGCTATAGCTAATTAACGTAGAGATGTTGAACAGGAGTAGGGGCGTGTAGAGGGCAACGATCAAGAGGGGAAGGGGCAGAACGAGATGTGTACTATACAGGCACATGCCAAAAGAAGGAAAAATCAGGTAATCCAGCTCCAACGAATTTCAATGACAAATTCTGGAGGGGAGATAACATCTAACAATTTTTAGAGGCGAAATAAGCAACATTTAGGATCAGTCTTACAAGGGAGCATGGAAGAAAATGATGGAATGTTCGAGGAGGATCGTATGATAAATATTCACGAGGTTGAATCTTCACGTTACTGCAGTAACACCTCAGATGATCAAAACCAATAGAATGGTGAGGGGGAGGAATTGAACAATAATGCAGAATTGCATGAAGATATTATGGACTGGCCATGCTATGACAATGGAAAGGCAGCGAGTGAAGGAGTGAATGAAACTAATCAGAGGTCGATTTCTAAATCCATCTCTATGGTCCCCAATTTTGAGCGGGTGAAGCAGTGAACAAAACTAATTAGAGGTTGATTTCTAAATCCATTTCTATGGTCCCCAATTCCGAGAAGGGTAGGCTCAATTTGCAAAGCCCAAGATCCGAGGGTCACAAGAAGTCATTTGATTCTCTAGGAAAAGAGGAAGTGGAGGAAATTCAGAAGAAGATCAAAGTGTTTCTAATGAAGATAGAGCGGGTGAAGGAAAAGGGAGGGCTGGATAAGGGTTATTAATTAGGGTTGTCCTCCTTGTTGGGGGGATCCGTGAAACTTTATTAATGAAGATTGTATCATAGAATATTCAGGGTTGTGGATCGAAAGATAAAAGAAGGACGATCAAAAGGATCATTGGGAGGTGCAGTCCTGATGTTGTAATCCTTCAAGAAATGAAGAGGAAAGAGGTATGAAGGGAGGTGATTGAAGAGTTGTAGCCGGCCAGATTTAAAGACTGGGCTTATATGCCAACAGTTGGGTCAGCAGGGGGGTTTGCTTGTGGCTTGGGAAACTTGACGGTGTGACGTGAAAAAGCAAGTAATAGGACAATTTTCAATCTCTGTCAAAATCAAGTGGAAGGGTCAAAATGGAGGATGACAGGGGTGTATGGGCCAAGTGGTAGAAAGGGGCGTGATCTTTTTTGGGATGAGTTGGGAGCATTGAGTTTGTTATGTGGAGACAGATGATGTGTGGTGGGAGATTTCAATGTGGTTCGGTTTTCAACATAAAAGAATAGTGGACGAAATACCCACAGCATGAAGGAGTTCGACTGCTTAACTAGGGAGCTCGATTTCCATGATCCTCTTCTCTACAATGGGACTTACACTTGGTCGAATTTCCGAGGGATCTAGTCTGCTATATCTGATAGATTATAATTTGGAGATGGGTGGGCTGAGCTATTTCCTTTTTTTCAGGTAGGAGGTGGGTGGCTGCTTTGTGTCAAACCATTGGCCTATCTCCCTCAGTACTTCATTTCCAATGTGGGGTCCAAGTCCCAAAAGATTCAATGGTAGATTAGCTTATCATTAGGAATTTATTAACAAGATCAAGGAATGGTGGGCCCCAATTGTAGAAGGTAGATGGGAAGGGTACAAGTTTATGCAGAAGCTCATAAGGGTTAAGAACGCATGCCATGAGTGGGGAGTTGTTTTAATGGGATAGACGAAAAAACAAGAGGAGAATGTTGGAAAGCAAAATTTGCTTTCTTGACAAATTAGAAGGGAGTAGTCAGTGAGATGAGGAGAAAAAGAAGGACAGGCAGGAGAAAAAAGGGAAACTATGAAAATTAAACAGGGAGATGGAGGGGGAAGAGTGGCTTAAGTCGCGAATTAAATGGTTGAAGGAGGGAGATGTGAATTCAAAGTTCTTTCACAGGTTATTAAGCGGAAGGAAAGTCTCCGACTCTATTATGAGGCTTGAAGGAGATTAGGGGGAAGTGACAGAGGGAGAGAATCATATAGAAAGGAACATTGTTGACCATTTTTTTAGGGTGTTTAGGGAGAAGCAAGAGCAGGTATGAGGTTTTGAAGGGCTTAGTTGGGATCCTATTAGGGAGGGGGATAGAAGAAGTCTTGAAGAGCCTTTTTCTGAGGAGGAGGTGAGGTCAACACTATTCGGATGTGAGAGCTACAAGGCACTAGGATCGGATGGCTTCCCTATGATCTTCTATGAGAAGTGTTGGAATTTAGTAAAAGAAGCAGTTATGAAGGAGTTCCATAGTTCGAGCATAGTAAACTAAAGCACCAAGAAGACTTACATTTGCTTAATTCCGAAAAAGAATGCAGTCAGAATGGTAATGGATTTTAGACCTATTAGTCTCACTACAAGTCTATACAAGATCAATGCTAAAGTATCGACCAATAGGATCAAAGGGGTCACGAGAGGTACAATTGCAGAGAACCAATTTGCCTTTGTAAAAGGAAAACAAATTACGGATGCAGTGCTAGTGGCTAACGAGCTAGTAGAAGACTATAGGGTGAGGAAAAAGAAGGGTGTCTTGGTCAAAGTGGACTTTGAAAAGGCTTATGATATAGTTGACTAGGACTTTCTTGATTTTGTTTTGAAAAAAAGGGCTTTGCAACTAAATGGAGAAGTTGGATTCAAGAATGTCTTCGGACAGTTTCTTATTCCATTTTTATTAATGGCAGGCCAAAAGGTAAAATTATGGTGAATAGAGAGGCTTAAGGCAAGATGACCCCATGTCCCCTTTTCTTTTCACCATGGTTGCAGATGTGTTGAGTCGGCTGTTAGATAAAGGGAGGGAAGATGGGAGCGTGCGGGGCTTTGTGGTGGGCAATGAAAGGGTGGAGGTGTCCCATTTACAGTTCACAAATAATACTCTTTTATTCTTGGATGGGGATGATGATAATACTGAATATGCATTCAGTCTTACAAGGTGTTTTTGTTGGGCGTCAGGCTTGCGAGTTAACATGGCTAAAACTTGCATAGTGGGGATATCTACCCCTGAGTTTTGGTTGAGAGGAGTTGCGGAAGAGAGGATGTGAGTTAGAGGATTGGCCATTGAAGTAGTTGGGGATGCCTTTAGGCGGTAACCCTAGATCTCAAAGATTTTGGGATCTGATCATCACCACAGTGGCAAAAAGATTGGAGGGGTGAAAAAGAGAGTTTCTTTCTAAGGGAAGAAGGTTCACTCTGATTAGCTCAGTTTTGGAGGCGTTACCCACTTATTTCTTATCTATCTTTAGGATTCCGAGGAGAGAAGCTAATCAAATTGAGAAGCTAATGCGTGATTTTCTGTGGGGTGGGAACGACGACGGTCATGGCATGCACTTAGTAGAGTGGAGACAAGTTCAGATGAAGAAGGATCTTAAGGGTCTAGGGATCAATAATGTAATTGCAAAGAATAAAGCATTAGCAAGGAAATGGCTTTAAAGGTTTCCTAAGGAAATAGATAAGTTATGGGGGAGAGTTATTCGGAGTAGACATGGGCTGAATATAAACGGCAGAGATGCAGCTGTTCAGAAAAGTGCGACCTACAGAAGTCCTTGAAAGTTCATCCACTCTCTTCATCAGTGTTATGACCCTCTTGCCAGGGTTCAGCTAAGAAGAGGTGAGATTATTCAATTATGGGAGGATGTCTGGTGGGGCACTGACGCTCTCTCAAAGTTGTATCCCAAGTTGCACAGGATGTCTTATGGACACAACTGGCTCGTCTCTAAGTTTTTTGTTCATTGTGTTGAATCTTTGATGCCGCATTTGGAGCTTCATTTGCGATCTTCAGGTGGTCTGAGGTGCGAGGAGGAATAGATTTCCCTTCGTATTCTACTAAGGGAGTTCTTTATGTCGGATAGAGAGGACGAAATTGCTTGGATTAATGAGAGTTGAAGGGAGTTTTCATATAAATCCTTTTTCTCAATTTTGTTAGAGGTGCCTTCTACCCTCCCCTCGTTGTTTTTAAAGGAGCCTTGGAAGGTCTCGGTTCCTTCAAAAGTCAAATTTCTAGCTTGGGTTGTGCTTCAAAAGAGGGTGAATATAGGGGACATGATTCAAAGGCGATTTTCTAGATACTATTCGTCCCCTTCATGTTGTATGTTATGTAAAAAAGATAGGGAATCAATGCATCATGTGTTTTGGTGTTGCTCTTTTGCCTCTTATGTTTGGGAAAGTTGGCAAAGACAGTTTTCGTTTCCCCCGGGGATTGTTACTCAGGAGTCCCAACATGTTGTTTGCCCTCTCTAGGAAGAGGTGGATAAGAGGTGGAGGTTTCACTAGATAGTGGCTTGTCTAGCGATGGTCTAGTGTCTTTGGAAGGAGAGGAATTCTTGAATTTTTTATGATGAGTTCCATCTTCCCAACGATATTGGGGAAGAATCTCAGTATCTGCCTTCTTCTTGGATTAGCAATTGTTCATTGTCGTAGGGTTACACTATGGCGATCTAGTTGAGAGAGTGAGGTAACATTATCTATGCAGGTGGGGCCTAGTTTTTGTGTCTTGTTTTGTTTTGGGGTTCCCCTTGGTTGTATTTTGTCCTTTCTATGATAAAATTGGTCATTTCTTTTTTAAAAAAAATACCAAATTGAATTGAATACAAATAAAAAGAATACAAAAATTAGTCCCATTTGGTTTAAAATTTATATAAAAAAAACAACACTACATTCAAGAAATTCATTGGATCTTTTAATTTTGAAATAAGTCACTATTTAAAAATGATATTAACCTTGACTTTTAGTGGATTGTTTTTTGCGGAAGTAAAAATTAAGTCAAAGGTTAGAAGAGAAGCTTTAGAATCTAATTTTCTACAGGGTACAAGATTAGAACAAAGATTTGCCATTTTCCCACCAAGGCTCTATTCCCTAGTTCCAAATTCTCAATGCCCACAGCCCCTGCTTAATCCGCCAACAAAACCACACCCTATTTTACAAGACAAACCCACTTTCCCCTTTAGTCCTCCACCCTTCCATAGGAATTTTCTCATTAATTTCTCAATCATCCAACAACCAATCTTGGGATTTTGAAAATTGAGATGTAATAGGCAGGAATGGCATCAAGAACACTCTTGATCAAAGTAAGCCAACCCCCTTTGAAAGAAAGCTTCTCCTCCAATCATTCAACATTCAAGAAATAGCATGAATGACAAGGTCCCAAAAAGAAGAAGCAAGTGGAGTACCCCCAAGAGGAAGTTCGTGGTATGTCAACGGCCACTAACCTATCATACATCCACAACTCTTTGCAACTACCCAATAGCCTCTTCGCATATGGAAATTTCAACAACTTGACATTTCTCAAAGTAAAGTTTCATCCCCAAGATCCAACAATAGGCCTAAATAATCCTTAAAGTTATAGTCATGCCGGTACCATCAATCTCTATTGAGAAGAGGCAATCATCCACAAACTGGAGATTGCTCAAAGTCACTACTTGTCCCCCCAACATAGAAGCTATTAACCACCCCAAGAATTGAAGCCTTATTCATCATTCTTGCTAAAACATCCACCGAAAGGATAAAAGAAATGGAGACAAGGGATCTTTTTGCCTCAAACCCTAAAAGCCTTGATCTTCCCCTAGGTGTACCATTAATCAAAACAAAATTGGAGACCAAGGAAATGCAGCAGTTCACCCATCTACACCACCTCCCCCCAAAACCCTTTTTCTCCAAAGCAAATTCCAAAAAGCCCCACAAGACCATGTCATGAGCTTTTCCAAATTCAACTTTGAAATTGTTTCCCTATTCCCTTCATCCCCTGTATTCTTCAACTGTTTAGTTTACAATCAAGATAGCACTATTAATTTGTCTTCCTTGCACAAAGGTCAGTTGTGTATCAGCAATAGTGTGATGAGAACCACCCTTAATCTTGCAACCAGGATTCTTGCCACAACTTCGGAAAGACTAGTTATTAGAATATGGGCCAACTAGTGAGGGAGAACTGACTACGGGCTGTTTGGATACATATGGCATAAGCCTTTGGATGCAATGGATATGAAGAATGACCTATTAGCGCTATATGGTAACAATAGAGACAAGCCTAAAATAATAACAGAGATAATTAAGAAAGATTAGTTTCTTGTAATTCAATTTATATGTTACCTTCATCTTTAAATAGAGCAAAGTGACGGCAGTGAATTCTTGCAGTGACCTTAAATATGCCAAGCTGAGTTGAGTTAAATATAGTTGAGATTGTTGACTTTATCAAGAAAATATCTTTGGTGCACTACAAATAGCAAATACTTGAAATTGAAATGAGTAAAAGTCATAGAGTTTCTACAAAAAACAAAGGTATAAAGACTTCAATAGCGTCTTAAACAAGAAAATAATCAGTTGCTAGTTGCACTCACAGCTGAACCATGTGGAAATCAAGTCATAAATCTCTCTCTAAGCTAGTGCATTTTAAAATTTATTATGCTCTTGGTGATGGTGATACTTAGCATTTCTAGATAAATACATAGATCTTCCATATAATAGGTAGAAAACTCTCTTAATATATCCATTGGCAGACTTTAAATTGTAAAAATGTTCTTCACATCAAATTGAAATTCCAAAATGAATTTCATAATTTAAGTGACCAATACAGAAAGTTGAATATTCACTCCTTGGACATGAATGAAACCAGAGTGATTGCGGACTAAGAGAGTCTCCTGCTGCTATATATGGAAGTGGGGTGGACCAAAGAAGTCAATCAACATAAACTTCAACATCAAAAGGATGGTTAGCCTGCAACACATGCAGTTTATTGTTAATTACATATTTTTTTCCTCCATTAGATATAATATTAGCTCCCAAACAATTGTCTTTGCCATTTCCATGTTTGCCAGTGAGTATAACAGCTTCGCTTTTGAAGGTTTTAATTTATCATAGATGCTAAACCCATGCATAGTTGACACAACCACCATTGAAAAGGTGGAAAAAATACAACTTCTCTTCATGTTTCATTTTACTGTTCTACTACCCATTAGGAAACAATTTTCTTAGTTTTTTCAACACATAATGAATTCACTCCTCCCATGAAGCAAACTAATGCTAGAACAAATAGAGTGCAGTAAAACCAAACTATTCTTTTTTTTTTTCTTTTTCAAATAAAAGCCTAATGAGCTCTATTAACCAATGGCTGAAAAGAAAATTGAGACTTACAACTCCCTTGTACAAAGCAATCTGAGGTACCGAATACTTGGTTCCAAGCTTGGCTTGCTCATCGGCTACATTGTTGACAATGCCATAATAAACCTCACCATTATATTGATCTCGACATCCTCGCAACTCAAATTGCACGTATGCAAGCTCCTTGTTTATCCTCAGAAGACAATCATTGAAAAGCTGCCGATGATTCTCTAAATCCATTGATGTCAAACACAGAGATCATATAATTCAGTTTTTATGAAATAAACATAATGCCATTCACAAAAATTGCACCAGAAGTTCATTAAGTAGTTAAGCAAATTAAAACCCCTACCCGAGATTGGAAGGGCCATCGGCCCAATCATAAGGCCAAAACCAAACACACAACAAACAGAACAATGTCAAAACGAAAACCTAGACAACAAAAGATGCAGTAAAATGACACCAATAGTGAAACAAACAAGGTAAAAACTGAAGCATCGAGTTCAGTTCGTGCATGAAGATCAGCTTCCGAACCAATTAGATACTAATACCGTGATGTATAGTGAGCCAAACACAATTGAGAATCAAGAAAAGAAACAAGGCCAGTACTTGGATCTTTTCCGGTGACAGCAGCGAAGATTGAATGGAAGTCTTTCTCCTTTAACGGGCCTCGAGATAGTAGAGCTTGCATTAGCGTGTGGTGTTTCCAGCTTAGATCGGGCATTTTCGAAAGCCCTAATTGACAGTTGAAAAACCCTGGATTCAGAAATTAAGAAATCCTAAATTGGAGGAAGCAAATGTGACGAAGATTGCTTGGAAAGAACAATGGATGGGATGGGATCAGGTTCACTATAGTTCACCTGAAAGCCTAAGGTCAGGATCTAGGGCGGGAAACGATCCATTAACATTTAAGGCTCTCCCGCCAAAGCAAATGGCTACCTTGAAAAGTTAACGGAAAGGGTAAATTAAAATTTTTTAAATTAATAAAATAATTACTATTGGCAAACGTAACGAGCTGATTCCAATGACGATTAAAAAGATGAAAAAGTGTCCTTTTCCCAGTGTCCACTGCATTTATATCATCAATTTATTAATTTTTTATTTATAATATTATAAATTTATTAAATTATACTGTAAGATCTCATAATTATATTAACTCATTAAATATATTAATTATAATATTTTATTTTTAAAATATATTTTTTAAACAAATATATATTTATTATTTATATTTAAATTAAATATATATATATATATATAATTATTTAAATTTATATAAAAATTATATTTTTAATATTTATTTATTTAAATTATCTATTTTTAAACTAATTATTTAAAATATTAATTTTTAAATATCACTAATTGTTGTTTCAAATAATTATTTAAAAAATATTTTTTGATTTTTTAAAATTATTTATTTATTTTAAAAATTATATATATTATTTATTTTTAAAAATGATGATTTATTTATATCTATATATTATTTAAAATTAAAATTTATTCATTTTACATAATTATTTTACATTTTTTAAAAATATTATTAAATCTTGAAAAAATCTATTTATTTATTTACATATTTTTTTTGAGCGCTGTAAAAAAAATAAAATAAAATAAAATTTATCACCGAGCGCTCTGTCAATGATGTCAGGTGCCCCTGCAACGGGGCGCCTAACACCAATGAGGTTTAATGAGCGTCAAATCAGTGCCCATTAAACCGCATTGAAGGCACCCTAATTAACTTAATTTAAAAAAAAATTGATTTTCATCAAAAATAACGAAGTATTTTGTGATGTTTAAAAATAGCGCTAGTATTTCAAAATAACACATTTTATTGGTAATTATTATACTTTTGTAAATAATTAAGTTAATTTTTTAAATAATAAAAATAGTTTATTTTTATATAATTAAATTAATCATGATAGAATAATAATAACTTTGTTTTTTTAAATAGAGCAACTAAAAGAGGGTGTTGAATTAAAATTTATTCGGATTTACATAAACCTTATAAGAGTTTAAAAGTTTAAGTGTATTTAATGTTGACTTTAATAAACTCTATAAAAGTTATCACGTGCTTATTATAATTTTTGTAAACGTTATAAAAGTTTACAAATACTTAGAGATATTTAATCAAAAATGTTGAGAATACTTAATATCAAGGTTCGCAAAATCTATTAAGAGTATTCACCATCATTAGCTTAAACTTTTACACGCTATGTGTCTAATTCATATTTTATTTTAGCTTGTTATTTGTCAAAATATCATTCCCACGTCCCATATTATCGTACT
>JAJIYU010014478.1:0-13195 GCA_030144865.1 Tinospora cordifolia
ATTATTATCAAACACTTTATAAAATATAAGCTCTTATTTAATTAGTTCTATTATAAAAAGTCTTAACAAATAAGTACTAAATATTTAAGAAGTAGAGTTACCAAACAAGCCCCTAGTAAGTATTAATAAACCAAAATAGATATAAATTGTATACCCAAACTTATGTTGTAAAATAGAAAAGTTTTGGGTGTTGTGTTAAGAAAAATAATTAATATTTTATTTGATTCAGTAATAAAAATTTTGTTGATAATTCGTAAGTATCACTTAAACAAAGAACCTATCATAGCCTCCTGAAAAACAAAAAATAAAATAAAATAAAATAAAATTTGCATGATGAATTTCATCATGTTTATCTGATTCACTCTTGTTGCATTAATGATGGCTTTAACACAATAAATATGTTTTGATTTGTAGCCGACATATTTCAATTCTACAATTATAACCTTGGCCGAGATACTAATGCTATTACTTTTGTGGCTAAAAATTTCTCTTTGTGTTGACAGTGACATCTATAAATATTCCTTTTAAGTATTGCCAAGATTGGGCCCATTTGTAAATTTGTAATTTGCAGATTGGGTAGACGTATTCTACTCATACCCAGTGCACGTTTGCCTGCGCCCACATCACTTTAGTTTCCTGTCGGATCCACGAGAACCCACTCTTTGCTTATATGTTAAGGTTTCTCATTTGCAATTGCATTTTTCAAAAAGAAAAAGAAAATTGATAGATGAGGAAAAAGAAGACCTCATTCTGAACAAGTTAAAGCATGGCATTTTGTGTTTTTAATACATCTCATTGAAGTTACCTTTTTTTAAAAAAAAAAAAAACTTATTTTAGGAATATAATATTTGGTTTTTGTGTTGCTCCGTGAAAGCTCCATCCCAATTTAATTTGTTTTGATTATATTTTTTTTCCCCAAGTTGGTTGTAGATTTAAATTCTTTTCACATTGTATGAAAATTTTAAATTAGTCTTGAAGTAAAAAAAAATGTCACTTAACTGTCCATCAAAATAAAAAGAAATATCATTTTGATATTTAATGTTTACAATTCAAAATATTTTTATAAATGTTTACAAAAATATATGTCATCAACTTTTATGGTTAAGACGTGTATTAAACTAACTTGACTTAACAATGTTATTATAGATTACATAAAAAATTATTAGAATATAAATCTAGTTGTTTTAATTACATAGGAAACTACAATTGTAACAGTTAATTTATTAACTTTTAAAATAGATAACATTAGATTCACTATTATAATTATATTTCTTTATATAATTATATCATTTCTAACAAAAAAATACATATCTTAAAATACATAAAAATCTTGATCCAATGGTTATGACTATTATAATTCTACATTTCAATATTATTAGGAGGTTAGGTCGAATTATTTTTTTAAAATAACACATAAAAATTTTTATATCTCATACTTATTCAAAATAAAAAAACAAAATCTTTCAAAGGTTGATTTCTATGAAATATTTCGACTTCGGCGAGTGTTATCCAAACTTAATTAATGCATCAGACGGCCGGATTTCTTCGGATCCGTGTTGAGGCCAATAGGCAGCGAGGAAACTCGTCCGCGCATGCGGTGAGCCGCGTGGAATACATGCTCGAGGCGACTAAGTGTTTGAAGTTTGAAGTTTAAGTGCGGACAACGAAAGGTCCTACTTCAGGGGTTTCTTTGCTAATTTCAAGTCTTTAGCTAAAAATATCGATATTTAATTCTTCGGTTGTTGATTGGCTCTCCCTGCGTCCCTGGTGAGGCCCCGGCTGGTTAAAATGTAGTAGCTCTAGTAACTTGGTAGTTCGCCCGTCTGTCTTTCTGCTCTTCTACTTATTTTCTCATCTGTTTGATTTTCAATTCCGGTACGTACGCTCTTTGCTTCGTATTCAATCCAAAACCCCGAATTACTCTCTCTATTTTTTTTTCTCTCCTTTTCTCTCTCGGTTTCTTGTGCGTTTTGAGCTGAATGTGTTCGTCAGATCTTGAAAATCAGTGCAGTTTGATCTGGTGGCTCGGTTTCTTCTCTGATTTTCTTGGAGTTGAGAATGGAGATTTAGGCTTGGAATGATTGTTTCTGTTAGGCAAGTCTTAGATCTGGACTATTTCGCGCTCATCTTGTATCCTCATCTGTTTCAATTTCTTTGTTTGTTGTTTAATATAATGTCGGTGGGTTTTTAGAGTTTCGGATCTTGGATTCTGGTTTTATATTTGGTTAAACTGTTGAATTGTCATTTTTTTTTCTTCTTTGTTTTCTTTGCAGATTTGGTCTTGTGTGTCCTCCTGCATTGTGCATTTTACGCTTTTCGTGTGCATGCTATGGCTTGTTTAAGTTTTCGTTATGTGGAAGTTTGTTCTATGTCGGGTTCGGCCTGTAATCGGTGACCAGAATTGTGCCTATTGAAATCTCACTAGCCCGATTGACTTTGCTTCTCGCTAATTTAGAATTTTTCTGCGCTTCTTTCTTTTATCTTAAAATATTTTTGGTTGCTTAAAAAAAAAGGAAATAAAAACATCTTATACGCTGTTGCGGCATATCTTCCTTTTGTTATGTGTATATATGTATCTGTGTTCGTGGGATGAAATGTTGAATGTATCTTGTTCGTGAAAAATGGAGTAAGATCCACTATAGCATGGAGCTATCAGTCCTTAATGGACCATTCCGAAGGACTGGAGCAAAGTCTACTGTAGAAGGATGAATTTAATTTACGCTCAACCGCTTAGGCATCATGTCATAATTAGTTCAATTCATCTTTCTAATTATGACCACAATAAGTAAATCTATAACAGGCTGCTTGTATTATCAGGATGTTGTTTATAGGTGCCTTTGTGATCTGAACATTAGTAGAAAAATCTCTGATGAGTTTAAGGAATCATCTCAAGAAATTTATTCAGTGAAATGCAATTACGAGAAAGGAATCGATTAGTTCTGATTCTTTCTTTTTGTATTGACTATTGTTTTTTTTTTTATCGAGATGTATGGATCCATGGATCTATGTGCCTAAATAGATACTGTTTCTGGATTAATGAAAACGTCCAAATGCTCCATTTGACTATGCTATTCTACGAGTCTATTCCTTTTTGCCTATAGTATTGCCACTCCCTTTAGTAGCATCTACTAATTCAAAACTTAATTTGAAAGCTATATTTTGACCTGAATGTTTTTGGGAAGCCCCTAATAACCAATGAACGATAAATGTTTTTTCTTGCATGGATCTTAATTTGATGGGAATGTGATGAGTTGGTTTTCATGCATATCTTGCTTTTATTGTTATGTTGGGAGTTATTTCATGTATTGCTTGATATGAAATAGACAGTTAGTTTGTTTCTGTCTTTTTGAATCTTTTTAAGGCTCAATAGATAATTTGGTATACCAATGATTCTTTTTTTTTTTTTTTCATGTTTTAGAATATGATGAACCAACATGATAACTAATTTAGTACAATACACTGGATCAGATTTTGCAGTTTTTTGATGTGAGTTTGAAAGAGTTTCAAGAATCAGTATGTATTTTGGCTTTTTACGCCATATTGTAGGGGTTAGATCATGGAACCTTGCTCCACAACCTGGGAAAAAGGAAGAAGAAAAAAAAAAAGAAGAAGAAGAAGAAGAGAACACAAAGGGTTGCTTATGTACTTCCATTGCGCTATTCTGGAAGAATATGAACTGAGTGAAATATTAAAATTATAGCTATTTTTAACTTGTTAGAAATTGCTAATGTTCGAGACCTGTTGAAATCACTTCTGAAAAGCTGCACTGATGAAATCTTTCTAAACCATTTTTTGTTATTATCAGGTTTTGGCATAATTTAACTAAAATTTTTTTCTGTAAGTTATAGTGTTGATGGGGTTCCTGTTCTTCCCCTCCTGTTTTTGGCTTTTTCTGCATCCTGTCTTGATGTGGTTAATGTCCTTCTCCAATGCTGATTTTATCCACTAATTTTTATTAAGCTATATGTGTTTTGGATTTCAGGTTACGCTACTGAATCTTAGACTTCTGCAATGGGGAAATCTCCAGGAAAATGGATCAAGACTGTACTCTTTGGGAAGAAAGCATCAAAGTCTAATTTATCAAAAGGAAGAGATGCATTGGTAAAATGCCTTCTGCGCTAATATTACCTTTTAAATCTTTGTCTAGCTGTGTTGTCTCTAATATTAGCTGATCGCTGTGTTTTCCTCTTGTCTCTCCCTTTGTTGGATCTGTATGGAGAAACATGCTAATTTCTTAGTTTTGAAAGATAACTCGGTAGCAAATCTAGTGAATACATGAGAAGCGCGTGACATTACAAATGTGGTCAACTTGATGGATGCTCTATCAATTTCTAAATTATTTCTTCAAGCATATATCCTCTACCATGAATTGCATTTTTCTTTTAAACAAATTTGTGTAGCAGATTTTGTGGGACAGGGATTTGATAATTAAAACCTATCATCCAGTCATGTTCATGGCTTTTGCCATCCAGGGTGTTTGAACTTCTTTCTAATCACCATCGTGCTGATTGCTTCATGTTGTTTTTTCACTATAACCCTTGAAGTTTTCCTTGCTGGAATTCTGGAAACCTTTTAGAAGGTAAAAAAGATAATAGCTCTATAATAAGCAATGAAATAAATTGCATAACTTTACAAGGTTGACTAGTTAGCACGTTCATCTAGTTGTGAAATTTTGTTACACATGCTGTCATTATGCTATAGGTTGCATTTAGCATCTTTCATGTTTGTAACTTGGGAGCTTTCATGCTGCTCACAACTTGTGTGTTTGAGTTGTACAGTTTAAATGGTACAGGTTATCCCCAATTTATATTGGAGTAGCATTTGCATGATAACATATGTTATACTTTCCCAATAATCTCTCTGTTTTGCATACATAATTTCACATTGACTATTTTGTTTTGAACAATATTACATTTTTCAGTTTGAATCACCTTTCATGTGCAGAGATCTGCAAATGAGAAAGAGGCACAGGTCGCTGGTGAGGGACCAGCTACTGAATTTTCCTCAGGTCTTTCAATTTCACAGCCAGTGGCTATTACCAATGATCAGAGTTTGGGAAGATCAGAGCTTGAGCAGGTGACAGCATCCCACGCACCTTGTAATGTGTTAGTGCCACTAAATCAAGATGCAGATGGGCAAGGATCAATTTTATCTGAAGCACCAGATGATCCAGACAGAATTAGGGTGGAGAAAGCTGCAACAAAGGCACAAGCAGCATTCAGAGGTTATTTGGTATAGTACTCTTTTTATTGTCTGTTTGTCTATAAAATTTATGCGACACTCTTTTTCATTTGTTGGCATTTATTCTACTAAATTACTCTAGTATATATTTGTTGATTAAGGAATACATTTGGTACTCCAATCTTCTTATTCTTGTACTGAAACCTAGCCCATGTCATATAAATGATGTATATGCTTTGTCACTTTGGTCATATGGGTTGTGAGAATGGATGCATGATTCCTCAATCTACTTGATTGATTTTAAATGCATCAGACATTTTTCCAGGAGGCAGTAATTTTTGTCCTGTTCAACAATAATCTTAGTATTGTACTGTTGCAATTGGTTGGGCTATCAGATCAATATTTCAAACTGAGAAACCTGGAGAATTTTTTAAATTCTCCTGCACATCATGGCCATTGTTCTTTGCCAGTATTTGTTGACATTTATATGGGTTAATGTGTGTGTTGAATCCTACATATAGACAAGGACTACTTCAGGACTTCTTATTTTACCTTTAATTAGGGCACTCTCTGTCGTTTGGACTTGAGTGACCTGAAGGCATGGCACGATAGCTATTCCACTGGACCTCATCTAGCATCTCATATTGCTGGAAATATTTCTTTCACTATTTCTAATTCTGACAGCTCATACAATTCTAGAATTATATTTTTCTTGCTTAGCTTTGTAGCTGATACTATGACAAATGTCATAATTGTGCTGATGGAAGCATAATTTTTCTAAAGGCCCGCAGAGCATTCTGGGCCCTGAAGGGGATCATTAGGCTTCAGGCACTTGTTCGTGGGCACTTGGTGAGAAGACAAGCTGTTTCTACTTTGCGCTGTATAGGAGGAATTGTAAAGTTACAGGCATATGTTCGAGGACAAAAGATCAGTTTTCATTATTCTGTAGCAAAAGGACATCGGAAGTGCTACATTGGAAAGCTTCAGGTGCTCAACCTTAAAATTTCTTTATTATCTTCCTTTGTTTCTATTAAGCTATCTTCCATCCTTCAATTTCTGAAAATCCTATTTTGAGCGAATAGCATCTATTGTAAATGTGCCTGGTTTTCTCTTAATTCAAGCTATCCAGGATGCTAAAAGTTTCATCATTTTTTTTGTGGTTGATACGTCTTCTATCAAACTAGTAATTGAACTTTTGCGGATAAGATATTGTGGACTTATACATGGTTTTGGAAACTCCATTTTTCTGAAAGAGCTAGCTGTTTTATACTATAATGGTACAAGGCAATGTACTTACTGTTTGCATAACTTCATCCTATGATTTTCGAAAGCTCCACTTTCCATGGGATTTTTTTTTTTTTGTCATCCTCATACGCCATGATTTGTCACTGACTATGTGATGCCTTGAAAGCATTATAGTTCTTTTTTTTCCCCCCTTTTCTGATCTTTGTCCAATTTCTCATCTCTTTCTATTTATTTTCCTTATGAATTCCTGCGTAGGCATTTGACTGATCTTGTTTTATGACATTTAGATAATTGGTTCTTCAACTACTACAATTCCTTTGCGCCTTCAGTATGATCCTGTGGATTCAAACTCTGCTTGGAGTTGGCTCGAACGCTGGACAAACTCTCGAATTTGGGAATCATTTCTACAAACAAGAAAAGCAGTTCCATCAAAACCCCAGGAAAAGCAAGAAAATTCCCAAAGAATAGAAATTGAGACTGGCCGGTCCAAGCGCAGTGTCCGCAGGGTACCTGCTGCAAATCTTGATAATTTCTCGGCAAGTTCAGTCACTGAATCTGAAAAACCTAAACGCAGCATGAGAAGGATTTGGAGTAATCCAGCAGATTCAATGCAGGAACCACAAAATGAGCTTGAGAAGGTCAAACGCAATTTGAGAAAGGTTTCTACCACTGTAATGGAAACTGCTGACCAAGTAGAGGTTAGACCTGAGAAGCCACATCACAATTTAACCGGAGCATCTGGCACCCCGGCTCCTGATGTTCTAGACCAAGGCATAGGTGAGCCTGCTGAACAGCCAAAGACTCATCCATTTTCAACATCAGCATCCAAACATCCTGATATAGAGTCTAGTACTTCAAAAGCAATTGCACAGGAAGAGGTAGTTCATGTATTGCTTGATGACCATGCATTGCATGATGATCAGTCTGTGGTTGGTGTATCAACACTGGGAACTAGTGACAAAAATGATATCATGCATGAGGTTGATGAAGTTTCCAAGGAAAATCAAACAAGTAATGTGAACCAGAAAACCAGTTGCAAGAAAGTTTCAACCCCAGTAAAGCAGCAGGAATATCCAGAAAATGGTGTTCAACACACACCAAAATTGCCTAGCTATATGGCCGCCACCGAATCTGCAAAGGCAAAGCTGCGTGGACACTGTTCCCCCAGGTCAGGACCAGTTACTGAGCAGAATGGCTTAACCAGACGGCACTCTCTACCAGCACCAGCAAATGGAAAATCGAATGTATATTCCCCTAGAACACAGCGCAACAGTCAGAATGGTAAGGATGTAGTAAAAACTGACAAATCCCTACTGTCATCTAGAGATAGAAATGGTAAGAACATCATCTTTTGGAATTGTCTTTGTATTCGATTTTACTTCTTTTGGAGAGATCATATTTTTGGCCTTGATTTCCTAGCTGGGTGTTCGTGCTTAAATTCTGTAGAAACTTTTGGAAACTATGATTTCTGTGCCGTAGTCCTTTTTGACCTCAATGCATGGGAAATTTTCACAATTAGGATCACATCCTGATATTTATTTATTTGTTTATTCTTAAATACGTGAATCTCAATGTCATGTCTAAATGATCACAAGAGGCTAGTGGTAGCTTTGGATTTTGGTTTCAGATCAAGGCAATGTTTTGTACATCTTCACCATACTAGCAATTGATGATGCCTAGTTGATGACCTATTGCTTGTTTAAAGTTCCTAACGATGGATAATTGCTGATTTACAGAGAAGACAGAATGGAGGAGATGAATTGCGGTAATGCAGATACTATTTTATTTTTAATTTCAATATTCATGGCCTCCTGGGTGTGCGCAGAATCCAGTTGTTAAACCTGGAGCAGGACTTGAATAACAGGTTTGCTGTGTGCTGTTGAGATTTTATTCATCATCTGATAGTGTATGAGTGTATAGAGAAATATGTATTATATTGTTTGTTTGGGCTTCTTTGTACTGCGATATAATTTCTTTTGCTGTCCTGTCTTCAACTTTTCCACACTGAAAACGGTTGACGCTCACTCCTGGTTTATCGATTCTTTGTGTTGATTGTCGCTATATCTTGTTTATTATTATTAATTATTTGGTAGTAGGTGACGCCGCGATAACGGTAGCTTTATTTTGTTCATTTTATTATTTATCTTTTTATAGTTTAGTTCCTACATCCTACCCCGTATATGGCCTTACTGTCTAGGCTATAGAATTTGGAAGTCGTGATGGTGTTGAAATTCATGACTTAAAGGACGCTAAATGCATTTGGTTTTTTGTTTGTCGAGTTTGACTAATGTTTGTGTTTTTGCGTAATCGTAGTCATGAATTTGTAATAATGTGGGTTTTGTTTTTGGCCTACTTGAAGAATTTATATTATTTTAGAGTTTATCTATAATTTATTAGATTGTTATATATAAGATTTGTAATTATAATAACTTATTATTTAAATTAATTATAATATTTTATTTATAAAATAAAATTTTCATAATACAAATGATTTAAATTATTCATATTTAAACAAAAATTATATATAATTAATTATATTTTAAACCATATCGAGTATTTTAAAAAAAAATTAATTTTTTTAAAGAACGTTTAACATTTATTAATCTTAAAATGAGCAAAGCGTGACTTCAGACATTAAGGCTAGTCATTTTTGGGAAATAACTTAACCCACAAGGTTCAAAGTCTCAGTTTAAAATTCACTAGCACCCTATGACAGTCCGATTTTCCTTGTGATATGATCACTCTTACTTGGTTCCTCTTTTTGTCAGTTAGGAGTTAGAAAGTTTCATTCATACTTTCACTTTGTTACTCTAAGTCATTTTTAAGGGTTTCTTTCCTTTTGTACTTCTGCAATTATGATGAGGTTTTTCTAAGTCAATAGCAATTATTATTCTTTAATTGGAAAAATCTTAGGCTCTGATACGAACGTTGTTGGGATCCTTTCCCTAGGACGAACGATGAACTGACTGGCACAGTGTCCCGACAAACCTGCCTGCAAGTCATGCTTGTCAAGACACTATTAAGCTTCATCTTTCAACACCATACCACATACTATCAGAGTAATCATAGGGATGCAGAAGAAATTTAAAATACAAAGAACACTAATAAGACTTGAAATTTATCAAAATGGGTCCTGAAAACATGTGTAGCAACGAGAGTGATTAATTCATTATGTACAAGCTTTCTTCACCCCTATACATAGTTTTAAAAACAATGAATGGCATGAAGAAAATCTAGCAAAACGAACGAGAGAGTGTAGCTCTATGTGATGATCACTTATTTGCCCTTATCTACGGCTGAAAGACTTGAAAAGTTAGAATAGTGAGCTTAATTGTCCACGGCGGCTTAGTGAGTAATGCGGTCTAATTTATAACTTAAAACAAACATTCCACAAATTAAACACATGCCATGAATGCATGAACAATAACATTATGCGCGTGAATGCAACAATAAATACAATTTAAATCCATCATGCAGTCGTGCACCTTCATTTGAAAACAGTTAAATGGTGAAAACATTCGTTGCGACTCCCACTAGCCTCCAAGGCGACTAAAAATTTACTCGAGCTGGTTGCAGACAGTTAGACATATCGTGCCATCTCAATTAGGACTTATTGTTGTTGCCATCAATCGTAATGACCCAATCAGGAGTTATTGCCATTACCATATTGTGACGGCTCGATTAGAACTTATTGTCGTTGCCATATCGTAGGCCAACAAAACCCCCTCAACAGGCACTCTGTGCTAGGTGGTCACTATCATGGTCATATGAGAGACTGACAGAACTCGCCCTAAATCTAGACCCTCGGACTTCGAGACTCGGTGCACTTTTTCATTTAAAACTCATTTAAAGGATTCAGATTCATTACAATATGTAATACCATTTTTATAAATGCACAGAATAATAAGCTTTAAGAAATAAGTTAGAAAACACTACTCATAGGGATGCCCTATTCCCGGTGCTCCTCTCGCAACTGGTCGCATTCCGCTAGTACTTGGTCTTGTGAAATCGACGTAACTTCTTAATATTAGTATAGGACATGACTCAA
The DNA here is from genome assembly GCA_030144865.1 of Tinospora cordifolia. Taxonomy (NCBI): domain Eukaryota; kingdom Viridiplantae; phylum Streptophyta; class Magnoliopsida; order Ranunculales; family Menispermaceae; genus Tinospora; species Tinospora cordifolia. The sequence continues at coordinate 10,475 of JAJIYU010014478.1, forward strand.
CTCTAAGTCTACGTCACTGGTCAATCAATGGATTGACCCGATCAAGGATGGTCTACCTATGCTAGTTCAACTTACCTTAAGTTTCTAAGTCAATTTGATCGACCTTGATCAATCTTGGTCAACCCTAGTCAAATCTATCACTTGCTGACCTAGCCGATCAACAGAGTCCCAAATGGTCAATTCTGGTCCTCATTGAGTCAATTGGGTCAAATTGGGTCAAAATCCTCAATTCCCATCACTTAGGCTCAACTTTAGTTTGTGGCCCTACCTGCGCAACCATTTTTTCAATTTTTCTGCGGGTAATCCGTAAATCAGATTTGTGCCAAATTTTGCAGATCTATTCTAGACTCCTTAAATCTTCCCCAAAATTTTAAATCACAATTTTTGGACTCCATTTGATAGTGTTTTTAACTGAGATATCAGGGTTTATGGGTTCTCGAATTTCATGTGATAGGCAATGACTGTTTACCTAATGTGACCTACTTATCCATATCAGAATGCTCTGAAATTTGGTAGGCATCTTCTAGACGTACTTAAGAATCTCTCCACCAAATTTCAGCCCAATCCACTAAGGTTGGTCATTCAATTTACTTGCAGAATTTTCAGCCTAATTATAGTGATTTCTAGGTTCACGTTTCTATCATTCCTTCATGTATTTATTTACCTCACCAAACTTCTAATCTAAAGGTCATTCCTTGCATATATTGTAAGTACGTAGGTCATTCTACAATTCCCTATCAAGGATTCTTTCAAATAATAAGCATACATAGGCCTAAGGTCATGTTCAACGTCTCACTAGACAGGTCACATGCATTCCAATACTCAGAAATTTTCTTAAGTGTTAAACATCTAGCTAACATAGCATATTTGCAAGTGTACTAAATCATATTCACATAAGCTCATGGTTAGATCTTTATACCTCTCTGTAGCCTCTACTATGAGGCTTCAAACGTCTCTGGTTCAGTCCTAAGGGGTGTCTTTAAGTATTCTAAATATAACTTCAAATTTGGTCCAACACCTGATTCTATTGGCACTGTCTCAATAGTGAATCATACAGTCAACACCAGTGACTTATAACACGTATTAAATGTTCTAATATCCAGTTTCTACCACTTGGACACTTGAATACATATAATGAGAGGTAAAATGAAGGGTATTACCTTAGGGGCGAACCTAAAATGGTTCAGTTGTGAGCCTTCCCATAGTTGCTCTAACTTTGTTTTTGTTACACAGTTGCAACAGTGAGTAGATAACCAACTTTAATGGTTCGAAAATCATGTGCGAAGCCTTATTTTTCATTCTCTAGCAGTTGGAGGTTAGAGTACACATGGAAACGAAGAGGATGGACAATCTTACCTCCAAAATGGATTGGAAATGACCTAGGATTCGAAGCTCCAAAGGTGGCTTTAACACAAACTTTTCTAGTTTTTTGGATTTGAATACTATGAACAACACTTCTTCCCGCGGGTTTTAGCTTCAAATGGTTTCAAGATTCAGCAAGTTACTTGTAAGACTTCATAAATGGTAGTATGCACTTTAAAACAAGTTATGATTCAATGGATTTGGCCAAGAAACAAAAGAGATTTGAGCTTGTGAACAAGGGTTACGACAATTGAAAATCTTGGACTTATGCTCAAGAAGAGGTTTTGTTGCATAAAAGAGAGCTTGCATGGCCACATATGATGACACGTGGCCTCCAAACTCTCATGATGGATGCCCAGTTGGCAATGTCCATTGGCGATCTCAGGTAGTTGAGTATGATGGCAAAAACGAAGGGTGCAATACCATGGATTCTCATAGTTTAATGGCTGAAAAAAATCCAGAAATACTATAAAAATTTGGTAATTTTAGGCACAAAACGCCAAAAAACAAGGACCAGGTTGTCGCTTTGGGCGTGTGGGCCAGCCCATGGTTGGGCCTCCCATCTCGCGCGGGCCAACAACCAACGCCCGGTTTGGTGCTGGTCGGGCTCAAGGCTCGACCCGTTTCGGCCTGTGCGCCGAAATTGCCTTATATATATATATTTTTTTTCCATTTCCTTACATACATACATACATACATACATATATATATATATCAATTTTGTCCTTTTTTTTTCTCTTTTTGAAAATTATTAAAAATTATTAATTTATTATTTTTCATCAAAATGCTTTAATTATACATCATTTCATCACTTATATAATTATTATCTCTAAAAATTAAATAATTTTTCTAAAATCATATTTTTCTCCAAAAATTTTATTTGTCATTCTAAAAATTTTATAATTATTTTAAAAATTTAATAATTAATCCTAAAACTCAAGAAAATACATTTTCTTTATAGTTTCATGTGTTTTTTTCTTAAAATTGTATTTTCTCATATTACTGTAATTTTTCTTCAATAAATAGATTTGAAATTAAAAAAAATTGAAAATTTTTTATATATTTTCATTGAAATTTAAGAAGATATACGAAATGTATATATGTTGGATTCGTCAATTTGATGTCAAAAATATGGATCGTTACAATTTTAAATCATATTGAGTATTTTTTAAAAAATTAATTTTTTAAAGAAACATTATTTATTATTTAAAAAATAATATTTGTACACTATTATTTAAAAATTATTTCAAGTATACATGCCATTGTAACGCATGTATGAAAAATAAAAATTAAATAGGGATTGCACCCTGATGCGGTAGGGCACAAGTTCCAAAAAACTAATTAAAAAACGAAAAGAGA
>JAJIYU010014479.1:0-13189 GCA_030144865.1 Tinospora cordifolia
TGCCTCTATTTTCATTTCTCTATTCATCATTCTTTCTCTGTATAGCACACACACACTTCTTTGTTTCCTTCTTTGTTACAACACAACATACACACAATCATTTCTCTATTTCCTTCTCTGTTACTGCATTTGTTACAGAAAACTAGTGTGTTACTCCCGTACAAAGAATTGAAGTTGTACTTCTTCAATATGGACAATACAAGATGTGTCCATTAGTAGCTCAAGTTGGAAGGCAATATCTCCTACATGCTGAATTATCTCAAAAATTCTAATGAATCATTCAAATAGCTTTCCTTTAACACCAGACCGCTTAATGCCCTTCTTTAAACTAGCATGAAAAAAATTGTCCCCCTCCTAGAACTCCAAAGGTTGACATCTAAGATCCACATAGTTTTTTATTTGTCCCGAGTAGTTTGTAGGAATTTTTGGATTATTTGGACCTTGTTGTTTATATTTGGATCATGTTTGGCATAGCCAATACACAATTTTTGAGATTGGGCCACACATCTGTGATATGCACTTTCTTTCATACCACACAAAGCCATTTGAATGCTAGCCTAATAGTTTTTGTTGCACACAAACTTTGCCAAGTATAAGTATTTAATACAATTTCCTTTAAAATCCACTACATAAGCTCTAAATATGTCTTTCAAGATTTGGATTACCTGCTTAAATTGACTGTATGTCAGTAGGTGAAAAGCTATACTCATATTGAGCTTGGTACCTAACTCTCTTTTTAAGCTCATCTAGAATCTAGAATTATGAGGTGAAGCACACATCTCTATCTAATATTATGGATCTTGGAATGCTATGCATCCTCACTATCTCTTTTATGTATAGTTCCTTAACTTGTGAATTGAGTATGTGGTTCATATCAAGAAGAACTGGGCCACTTTGGTTGGTTTATATACAAATGTCCAAATAATAAATTCACCTTTCTAGTTCCTAGGGAGTTCGGTCACAAAATTTATAATGATGTTTTCCCATTTCCATTATCATACTTATAAGGGTTGTAGTAAACCAAATGCTTTGTGGTGTTCAGTTTTAACTTTTTTGGCGTGCCAGGCATTTTGACACATACTTGGCCATGTCTCAGTTCCTTCCCTTCCACCAATAGGAATTCTTAAGGTTTTGTCTCCTCTTAAGTGTATGAAATATTTGGTTTAATGGGCTTCATGGAGGATAGTTCATTTCAATTGTTCATCCTTGGGCATATAGACTTGTCCTTGAAATGCAATAGGTTATCTACATAGATCTTAAAATCTAAGTGTTTGTCCATCTGTACTTTCCTACTTTGATCTTCCTGACTTTTAGCTTCAAGTATCAATCTTGGTAGTTTTGACTCAATATTAATAATTGATACGAATGTTTATTTTTCCTCAATTTGTGCATTGTCTTCGTTCTCAAGGCAAGTCTTTTCACTTAGGGTATCAACCACTACATTTGCTTTGCCAATGTACAACAATTGGAAGTCTTAATCCTTGAGGAATTTTATCTATCGCTTCTATTATAGATTCAATGCAAAGATTAAGGCTCCCATTTAAAGGTTGTAGATGAAGTAGTTCTTCTCATGAAGCTTCAATTGCCTAGATGCATATATTATCAAACTCCTCTCTTGCATAAGTACGACCCCTAACCCATTGTCGGAGGCATTGGTGTATAGAGACATCCTAGCCCTCAAGTGGGGGTGGTAAAGAAAGATGCCAACATAATCCTCTCCTTTAAATCTTGAAAGGAGCACTTATAATTATCATTCTAGTTGAATTTTTCACTCTTCTAAGTTAGTTTGGTCATAGGTTCAACCGATTTGGAAAATTCCTTGATGAAGAGTTTGTGATATCTTGCAAGCCCAATGAAACTTATAATTTTGATCACCATCTTAGGTTGATTTTAGTAGGCAATTCCTTTAATCTAGGATGGGTCCCCCGTGATGCCTTCCTTAGAGATGACATGTCCCCATAGCTTCACTAATTTTATCCCAAATTCACATTTGCTATACTTGGCATATAGCTCGTGTGTCCTCAATGTCTTAGGTGCTTTGGCTAGATGTGCTTCACGTTCATCAAATTTCTTGGAGTAAACCAAGATGTCATTAATAAATATAACTTTGAACTTGTCAAGGAAAGGTGTAAATACCTTATTCATAAGATCCATGAGAACCGCTAGGGCATTTGTAAGTCCCAAGGCCATCATGGTAAACTCAAAATGTTTGTATCTAGCGAAAAATGTAGTCTTTGGGATATCAACTCCCCTAATCTTTAGATGGTGATATTTCAATCTCAAGTCGATCTTCAAAAAGTATGTGCTTGCTTTTAATTGGTCAAGTAAGTCATCTATTATAAAACCCCAGTTCTTGGTCCTTCGTTTTTGTCACATGTATTACGCATGAGAGACATGCCATTAAATATATTTACATGTATCATCTGCCGAGAACCGAGACATTACTATTCTCACATTCAATTCTCATTAAACATCATCTGGACATACCAAAACTCATATAAATAAATACTCAAACTCCTGGACTCACCAAGGAATAATACATGGAAGCATGCAGTGGTCATCTATAGTTAAATCATTAATTTCTACATTTGAAATTTAAATAAATTGTGAAATAAGTTTCGAACTGAAATATCTAGACATGGCCTATACAACCGAAATTTAAACCATAAAGAAAATTAATAAATCAAAACCAGTCTGGAGGGCCATACACCAAGTAAAGTAACTACCCAACAAAAGGACTATGATAACAACCTCAACAATAAGGTTTGCAGCTCCTATAGTACTCTGTAATATTATCAATGCGAACCACCTCAAGGTCACCTGAAATGAAGATGTGGGGTGAGCTTAAGTGCCTAGTGGATCATGCACAGTACATCAATTACATTATTTAAATCAAACATTGAACATGCAAACACTTATCATTCATTAGGAATTTCAAACATTTAGTTATCAACAGCCGTTAGCTAGACAGAAGAGTCTAACCCTAGTGTTCTCTTATCATCATCATGTCGAAAAAGACGAAGACAATGCACTATATGTCAGATTCCAATGGGATAGGGGCACGCTCAGTACCCAACCTAGGAACTAGGGTCACACCCATCGCTCTATCACCAAAGAACTAGGGTCACACCCATAGTTCTATCATCAGAAGCTAGGGGCAAACTCATCATTCCTTATCGTGAGAACACCCATAGTGATCCCCCATGGACCACTGTGACGGTACGTGGTTCAACTCTAAATTTATCTTTGCTTGTGTATCAAAAAACATTTCATTTCAAGCATGATTATCAATTTATCATGTATAATGCATCATTATGCAAACAATGTAATCCTTTTGATCATCTCATTGATTCATAAATAACATAATAATCATCTCATGTGATAAAGCATTGTAAACACTGAACATGGACATATAACTTATGTTATTCTAGCATTCATGCATTATAAATCATATAAACACATCCTAACATGCTTCTAGGCATTCAAACAATGTAAACATCACATATTCAGTATTAAAATTCAAATAATACTAGAGAGCAAGGTAATCACTTGCACCTTTATATCTCATTCCCTTGGTCCTTTGCTTCGCACAGTATTAGCCTTGTCTTTCAATTTACAAGATTCAAAACCATATTACATGAGTTTGAAACATTCCCAAAGTCTCTTAAATCATAATGTAATGGTTCACTAACATTGATATCCTAAGGTGTACACATTCCACCATTTTTTTTCCTCTAATTACCATGGTCAGCGGTTAGTTACCGTGGTAACAAGTGGGTTCATGTGTCCAATGCTTTCGTGTGCATTTTCTCGCTCATGCTTTTCCCATATGCTTAAATACATGCACAATAAGCTTAAAACACACATCAAACTAAGATAAGCCTTTATACCTTAGGGCTCTTTACATTTCTTCTTCGTTTCTCACCAAAACAAGGTTTTGCAACCTTCAAATCACTTAGGCTTCAAAGACAAAGATGTTTACACTTAGGAAAATGATTTATAATGCTAAGAACTCAAGATTTCAGGTGGGTTTCGTGACTTTACCTGAGTACAAGACGTTTGGAACAACACCTCCACAGATCTTTTTCTTGGTGGAGCTTGTTATTCATGAATTTAAGCTCACAAACCAGTAGGGATGGATTTGAACGAATAGAAATCAATCTAGAATGGCAAGAAAGGGAAGAAAATTCAATTATTGGCGGCTAGTATCATTCTTGGGAGTTGGTGTATGATTGCAAGGTTACAATGACAATTAAGGTTTGTCAGCGCACTATTCGTACATATATAATTCACATATTACTGTGGTAACTAGAAGGATTACTACGGTAACTAGAACCATACTTTTCTACGTTTTAGTCCAATTACTGTGGTAATCACACGAATGACCGTGGTAACCAGAACGTTGTGGTTTTGATTTCTTTTTTGGGTTTTAGTAGAATTACCGTGATAATTCATAGAATTATTGCGATAACCAGTAGACAGTCACTATGCAGAATTCCGCACTTCGCTCCTGTTTGCCTATTCTTTTATACATTGATTAAACATCTCTTAAACCATGTTTTCATGGGTTTTAATTTTCAAGATCTATTGTACTTGAATTATTTTTATTTAAATTGTAACACTCTAACCCCAAGAAACAGGTTTCATGCTCAACTCTAGGGCGGGTTGGGTCCTATGTTATATTTACAAGTACACAACTTGCATCTTATTTCCTTTATTCAACACTTATTGAAAACGTTCATCCAATACACTTCTAGTGTATTTAATATTCAACAAGATAATGCAAGTGAATAAAGGAAAACTTGAAATCTAATATTTATTCAAATAAATAAAAGATTACATTCTTGAATTATAAATAAGAGTACATACCTCGATATTTTAAAATAAAAATTCAACGGAACTTAAATAAATCCAAAGTGGGCAACATGCCCTTACATTGAAAAAAGAAAGAAACTTTCCAACAATAGTTACAATCAGATTTTCATTGCCATCATATTCAATTTCCTGGAATGTTATAAACAGAGAGGTGAACACATAATCTAGTAGATCATCCATCAAACAACTAGCTTATTTTCAAATTTTTAACACATCCAAATTCACACACTTTCAAACATTAAATGAGTCATACATCAAGTTGGTTCAAGTTGACTTTGTGACTGAAAGGGTTTCTACTCCCTTGATGTTCTTAATTTAGATACCCCTCTTTAGGTGGAAAGACATTTCTTTGTTACTTTCCATTGGATGCCACATACAAAGTATCTCTTAGTTGTACATTGCAACCACATACTCCAATCATGTGCTAAGAACACCCATAACACCCATATGGGTCACTATGACAATATGTGGTTTTTATCTTTACTTTCTCATGTTTAAAATCACATAATTATGAAAAGAAATTCAGAATATAAATATTAGAATTTTAAACAACCAAGAAAGCATGGAAACATCATTTGACATACTTGAAACTTAAAAATAAATCCTAAACATGGATTCTAAACATTGCATGCTCTCATGAGTTATAAAACATAAAAACATGTTCAAGTGAAAATAAAACATGATTAAACATGTTGATAACTGATATTAAACATGCCATAATCTAAACTAAACATGTATGAACATGCTAGGAATTCAAAATAAGAATATAGTGTTCTAGAAATGCCCTCCACCTCAATCCAAGTTTCTTGTTGAATCTGGCAGAGGTTTCCCTTATCTATCACTTTTAGAACTTCAAGAACTTCAAGAACTTTAAGAACTTATGAAAGAAAACTATAAAATCCTAACTTCTCACTGAAAATGAAAGCAAAAAAAAAGAGGGTGAGAAGGCGTTGCCAAGAAGAAGGCTAGAACAAGCTAAGACGAGGGTTTCAACTCTTGCTTTGGGATGAGAGGAATGTGAGCAAGAGGGGGTTTATATAGATTTTCAGTGAGCATAGGGGAACATCTTGGGTTGTCTTGGGCAGCTTGGGCAGCACACAAAGTTTGGGCAAGTTTCCAAACACTTATGGGATGGTTTGCATAAAGAGGTCAAGTATGCTCATGGTTTGAAAATTGGGACCACTAAGGCTTTCTATTCATATGTGAGCATATATGTGCTTTCTTATTTAAGTGTGATCATAAAATCAGATTTGGAATGGTTCCTATATCAGTTAGGATGTCCCCTTTGAAGAGATTTTGTGAGCATATCTAGTTTAGTAAGTGTACATGTGAGCATATCTTGGATTTTTCCTCTTTTTGGCATCACGAGGGATCATACATGGGAGTTTCTAATTTGCTGAGATCTTGTGAATAAGAAATCTTTCCTTCTCTTTTTGAGCATATATTTGAATAGGAAAATTTCCTATTTTCTCTTATGCACATGATTTAGATGATGTGATCACTTGTTGATTTTGTTTCCTTTATTCTTTTAAGTGTCACACATAGGCAACTTGCTAATTGAGTTCATTTACTTGTGTGTCATGTGTGTATAGTACATGGAAACTTTTTTATTCATTCCTTGGATGTCTAGAATGGTTGATTAGTGTGTACATGATCTAAATTTGATGGACACATGATCATGTTTCCAAACATCCAATCTAGGCTCTTGAATCAAGATGAGATACCATTCTTAATTGAGCTCATGGAAACTTTCTATTTTCTTTCTTTTGTGTTTTCATGCATATAGGAAACTTTTCTATATCTCTTTAAATCATCAAATCATCACAAATAGGCATGGAACCACTCTTCATGGTTTCCAAACATTGCATTATGTCTCATATAATTGGGTAGCGTGAGGGTGTACACGATCATGGTGTTCCACCCATATGACTTGCACATGCTTAGGGGTGATCATACATTTATTAGTTCACAAAAAATTAAATAAAAATTAATATTTTCTTATTTACAGGGAATTATGATTTTTTAACCTATAATTTTAGAATCACATGAACTTAATGCACATTTTAAGGTATAGTTTGTCCTAATGCATCATTGAGGTCACTAGGCAAATGAAAATCCAAATGTTGGCCAATTGTTTTGATTTTTGAATTTGTTATTTATTTTGTTAGTTCATGTCATCTCGTTTTGTTTTAGGTCATTTTGTTTTCCCGAAGTACCCTTAATGCCAATTATTTCTAAATTTGGACCCCACTAAAGGGTGTTTGGCAAATGAAAACCCTATTCTTGACCAATTGAGCTGCTTTTCAAATATGTTGTTCAATTGGTCGATTCAAGTCACTTTGCTTCATTTGAGGTTGTTCTGGATCTGTAAGGGTCACTAAATAAGACTTTTAGAACCTGCCAAATTTAGTCCTAAATTGAGTCCAATTTCATTTTGCTCCCAAATTTCACTAAATGGACATTGGATTTCATTTCATCAAGTGCAAAATTTTTAGGGTATTACATAAATTTACCAAAACTCTACAAATTTTTAGGGTATTACATTTATCCTAGGCAACATATATTTTTTATTTGTGGTGGCTTAGTTCAACTTTCCATAATTGACACAGAGTTGCATCAACCGATCTTTTTTCCTTACAAAGAACATTTTCACTCCCAAAGACAACTTGCTTGGTCTTATGAATCTTTTTTTACCTTAGTTTATCTAGTTGAATCTTAAATTCAATTAGTTGCGCAAGTGACATTCAATATGGTGAAATGGTTACTGGACTTGTTCTGAGTAGCAACCAATTTAGAATTCGATTCCCCTTAAAGGTCGGAATCTTAGTAATTTATCAAGGAAAATGACCATGAATTGCTTCACTACTAAGATGCTTTTGATGGAGTTTGGGGGTGTGACATCCTCCTTTTAAAACATTTACTTAGTCTAGTTTTATTATCTTAAAACCATGGGTTTTATTTCTTTTTCTCAAATCCCTTTCTTGCAATAGAATAAAATAAGAAACCTTATTCCTTTTCTTATTTGAAAACATGTTCCTCTTAAAAGTTAAATATCAACATGTCAAATAATGAGAGAGATCATATCAAATATAATTAAACATTTAGTTATTCAAATTAAATTCCAAAATGATAAATTTTTTGAATATAGTGGGCTCTAAACATAAATCAAGGTTAATCATCCAACTAGGGAACTCTCCATGTATTGAAGTTAGCCCTTTCCAACAAGGTTATACATTAAAACTTTCCAATAATAAAATAAAAATTGTTCTACATTAGGTATAAAGCTACCAAAAAAAAGAATAGAATAGAAAAGAGAAGTTCATGATAGAGGGGCTAGCTCCCAAGCCCAATCAGGGTGCATTTGCATTTGAAAAGGAGAGGGTGAGCTCTACAAGTTCAATGGGTCTATTTCAAATTAAAAAGTACACATAAACGTTGATTATATAAACACTTTAAACATTGATGTTTCAAACAACATTTTTGTTCTTAATTCGTTGCTAGGTAGGATAGGCAACTCCTAAGGTAGCCAACTGGCCACTGCAAACCATGGGGACAAAATACAATCAACAATGGTATCGTGCACGTGGCCCCACAACTCCACAATATCCAAAGGTCAATCATTGTTTCATACATATTAACATCCAAACTAAGATCAAATAAGGGAGGTTTTCAGAAAAGTCCCAACTCTCAAATCAAGACCACATGGGGGAGGTTTTCTGACGTAAGCAACACAACCCTTGGACCAGGCCACACAAGAGAGGTTTTTAATCAAGAAAAACCAAAATAGTACTAATAAACTACCAACAACCTACTAAAGTAGGTCATCCTAGAAGGTGGATTATTATCTTAATCACATTTTTTATGTATGGTCAAAAGATGACAAACGATGACATATGATAAGCTTAGCTCACACATGTATAGTCATTTTCCATCATGATCATACTATCAAGATCACATGTTCATAGTAAGGGCACATGTTTCATGAGTTTATACATTATGCTTAGCATCATGCAATCAACAATAATGCACATAAAATCTTATCCTATCATGGTCTCCATAATGGAATGTATCATGTTGACCATATCAAAAACACTTACATCACACATTATGCATGACATATCAAATTGCAACGTGACATAAGAACACATAACAATTATATTGGATTTTCTTTGAGTCCATCTTCATAATTCATTAATGCATATGCATGTTTAGTAAGGAAATTGGGAAAATATAATGATTCCCATAATTTAGAAGTTTTCTAATTAGTGAAGACCATGTAATATCATACGTCTAGTGGTGCACCCTTAGTCACACCTACATATATTACAAAACACTAACTTTTAGTGTCTAATAATAATCATGTAAGTTCATGACCTAGACTAGTGCATTAATGCATGAAATCAACATATTTTGGTCCTCCAGAATCCCTCATTAGGTACCCTAAGTTGTAACCAAATCATGCACAAAAAATTAAAAACATCAGGAAATCTCTTTTAGTCCAGAGACTGTGTAGCGTACTACTCTGTGCTATTGTTCATAGGGTATTTCACTACTTATACCCTCGATTCAGAGCCTTTCTAATGAGAGCTTCATGAGTTTATGACTCATTTTGTTTTTTCAGCGGTCTTCAAGATTGTGATAGTGTGTTCATGTAATTCATAGAGATTTGATGTCAAACATCGCATTTTCCTACGTTGGTTGAAAGTTCAATAGCAACAACATTGTACTGGGACGATATAACTTTGGGCACTTAGTTCTCACAACTTGGGTAATCATTCCTTGCCTATTTAGTGACATTTCGAAGGTAGTTTTAGGTACTTTTGTGGGTATAAAATTATAGTCTCACCAATGCATTTATTATTTTCAAAATTAAGCCTAGAATGGGCTGGTTGTAGGATTCAAGTGCTCAAATTTGAGTGTACAACCACCTAACTTCGCAAGCTTGATTCTAAGTCTATTAAACATAGATTCATGTCATTCATGTATAGCACTGGTGCATTTATGTAGCATGTTGTAGTGTTTTCTATATTCATTTAACTCTCTCCAACATCTAGAGCATTCATTAAGAAGCGTGCCATCTGATTTCATCATTTTGAACTCAAAATTATTTTTGAATATTCTCGATATTTATGTCACATTAATTAAGTTGAGTAGTATTTAACTGTGGTCGATCCTTGTTAACCAATGTTAATTTGTGTTAAAATTACAATTAATTAGGACTAAGATTTTGGGGTATTACATTATTACCCCCCCCCCAAAAGAAATTTTGTCCTAAAAATTCATGGGTATAGTTTACTTAAGGCCCATGTTGTGTTTAATTGTCTCTACTTTTGAAATAGCTCTGGTGCTTGGTTCACATCTCATTCTTGAGTTCCCAAGTTGTCTCATCCATTCCATGATGCCTCCACAAAACCTTCATAAGTGGTATGTTCTCATTCATCAAATTGTGAGTCTTCCTACCAAGAATCTTGACAAGCACCTCCTTGTCGGTAGCATCATTTTGTAGCTCCACATCTCCACTATGAATTGCATGGAAGGGATCTAGATGGTATTTTCTCAACATGGATACATGGATCGCATTGTGAATATTCAATAAGATACAACCTATATGTATTCTTCCTGACCCTTTAAACAATCTTGAAAGGCCTTATGAATCATGAAGTGAGCTTGTGTAACACCCTAATTCTTGAACAAGTTGAAATCTCAATATTTTCTTTGGGAAAAAATAAATAATTTTTTTTATCATTTGTTTACATGTCACATTGAGAATCAAGACATTACTTGACATTTTTCATGTCCTCTTGAACACATCCAACCACATTCTAAAACTCAAAAAATTTAAATAAGATAAAAATTAATAATTTCAAGGAGGAAATCAAATACCAATTTGTTTTGTCCACTCATTAAAATAATTAATATTAGGTATCAACTAAAACAACTACCAGTATCAATGGAAACAAAATAACATTTGTCACCTTGCAATATCCCACATCGGTCCTACTCCAGGGGGGTTCTTGGGCTAAATGTGCATTCGGGGGTGTCCCATTATGCCGAGCGCTTTCTGAAAACTCAAGTTAAAGTTTTGCCAAGAACAAAACCCTACACCTAGTCAGTGGTGGCTAAGGTGGGGACAATATTAGTACATAGTGGGCCCGAGTTGTTATAAATGGTATCAGAGCTGCTCTATGTGTACTAGAGGTGTGAATCTCAAGGACGAGATTGCTGGGCTAAAAGTTCATTCAGGGGTGTCTCATTATGCTGAGCTCTTTTGGAAGACTTAGGTTCAAGTCTTGCTAAGAACAAAATCGTACACCCAATTAGTGGTGGCTAAGGTTGGGACAATATCGGTATGTAGTGGGCCCGGGTTGTTACATCCCCTATCCTTGAAGAAAAATAAAAGAATGACAAGAAATAATAAACTCTCTAAGCCCACCTGCCCACTACTTGTGACAATAACATAAATCCTAAGGTGGCCTCATTAGTAAGGTTTGCTATTGAAAAGTTTTCTACCAACCACCCTAGCACTAATATCTTTAAATGTTACGTGAAAAATAGAAATTTGGGTGAGTTCAAAGAGCCTAGTAGATTAAATAAAATATTTCATACATTATTTTAGTCAAATATTTGCATACATGTTAAGCACTTGTCAATCATTAGATGTTTCAACCAACAAGTTGTTTAAAGTTGAAATTAGGACCAAAAGGATTGTCCTCTGTATTTTCCTTACTTAAATGTAATATCAATTGGGCCAAAGTTTTGTCCAGGGACACTTCCAAGATAAGCATCAAACCCTCTAGGACATTTCTCAAAGAAGAGATCAGATTATTAAGGACATTCCTAAAGATACACATCAAACCATCTCTCATAGAAGACATTCGACTATCAAGGAAACCCCCAATGATTTACATTAGACGAACAAGTAAACTTAAGACAAAATCATTAATATTGATCATTCTTAGGAGTAGTGTTTTACCAGTCCATGATCATAAGACTTAGCTTCTCACTTTAAGGAAACTATCCACGACAATCACATATAGATGCATCATGCCGAGCCTTCCAATCTAGGGACAATGCCTACAACGATTAGATACGGATGCGCCATGTGAGTACGTGATTTATATCTTTTTAGTCTTTTTTAATGATTATCACACACATATTTTTCATAGATGTCTCATATCAACATATATTATCATTCGAAGACACGTCTCATGGAATAAGCACAATAAAAACATTTCAATAAGTTCTTCTAAGTCTATATCATGCTCTCTTGCCATATAATATTTATTGAATAATTATAAGCACATGCTTCAAGCAATCACACCACATACAAGGCAACTATCACAATCCTAAATTCAAAGTTTAACATTAAATAGTCATGCATAGAACATTGAAACAAAAATAATATATATAAATTAAGTAATCATATCTTGTTTTACGTAAACTTTTATTGCTGAGATTCGATCCTAGTCAACATTTTCTCGATGTATCTTTCCATCGATTTAAGTGCCTACACACTTGAAAACATTATTTTTCTAAAGTTGGTTAAGAGATTGTTAAAGGATTACCATTAAAATACAATGGAAAAATGCTCAAAGATCTCTTGACCTTGGGGAAATGACCTTATAGAGTGCTAGATTTTTTTTTTTTTGGTATTATTCTTGCGAAGAGCCCAAAAGTAGAACAAGATTTACATTGCAAAATCTCCACATCTCATTGGAATCAATCATTGAAGTAGAGTTCTTTGTAAGCTCTTGTAAGGGGCATCCTAAGGTTTATACTTACTACTTGAAGTGAGGAACTTTGGAATAAGAAATGAGAAAGTGTGTGTTGAAGAAAACGATGATGAGGTTCAATGAGAAAAGTGGAGATTTCAAGCTTTAATCATAGGTATTTCATTGAGCATCATTTGAGTTGTAGAGAGATTGGAGAATTGCTAGGATTTGCTTCTAGGGTTTGTATTAAATATTTGTAGCTTGTTTTATCACATATTGTCTAATTAATATTAAATATTCATAATCATTTTCGAAAAAGAAATTATTTTTATTTTTGTTTTTTTTCTGCATTATCTTATTTATAAACCATTTTATAAAATTAGAAAGTCAACTAAAATCTTAATTAATTATCAGGTGGGATATCAAACTTAATTAAAATCTAGAATATTAATCATGTCAAATATTATTATAATATTTTTATCTTAATAAAATATAATTATTACAAAATTACTATCTTAATTTAATTTGTTATAAAATATAATTATTATAAAATATTGTTAATAATTTCTTAAATTACGATCTTAATTCAATTTTTAAATTTT
>JAJIYU010014480.1:0-13208 GCA_030144865.1 Tinospora cordifolia
TATTTAACCAATCACCTTTAAGGCTTCATTTAATAACTAGCTCCCAAACCACCTCATCATTATCATTTCTGTTGCTTTCTTTTGTCTTTTCTTTTCCTTATTATATTTCTTGTTTTGGCTTTTTTTTTTTTTTCAGCCAACGTACAAGAACTCATTCCATGTATTTTTTCCTTGTTTTTGGTTGCAACATTTTCCAACGTACAATAACCATCCAAAAGCATTAAACTTGACATTCCCTTAGCCAATATATACATATATATATTGCCACTTCCAATTCACCACCATATACCATATTCTTTATTCTTCTTATTCCATTTTTTTTATTTTATTATTTCATTTTTCATTATTATTATTCTAATAAATAATTTAATTTAATTAATTTACACACATAACGTGTATTTTTAATACAATTAGGAAATTAACACATACGTACACACGTAATCCGTACAAATACGTGTATTTATACACATTTACCGTCATTTAAATTAATTTACGTGTCTAATTAAAATACGGAGTGTTACATCGGGTACTTGAGGCTGTGGTGCCACCTGAGGGATTATCTGTGGAAGTGCCCTCAATAGTTGATCCAGCACCCTCTGCGACATCTCATTCATCATGGCCTCCATCCGTGCCTCCATTCTAGCAGGCAATTCCTATTCCTATGGTTCGATCTCGTCAGAGGTGGTAGATTGAGTAGAGTACTTTCTTGCTCCAGCCATTGTCTATAAATTTAACACCTTTTCAGTATTTGCCTCATCAGATGTTCGTACTATCATGACTCTAGATTCATGTCTCTAGGTTCTCAATTTGTTTAGTAGCCTAAAGGTTTTTCTTCTAGGTTCTTTTCATGCATGGGTATAGGCTTTGGTCTCAAAGTAATAAGTAGTAAAACATGCATGTCACACAATCATACAATCAAGCTAGCACAACAAGGTTCCAAGCTTCCACCTAAGCTTTCAAGTTCAAGTGTCTCATACCACTCTACCCCTTCCACTTAGGCTTTCACTCAGAACAGAGTCGCACTCAAACAATTTTGCAAATTGCTTGATAACTAAGGTTCGCGAGCCCACTATACTCCACCATCGCATACCAACGAGCATAGAGAAACTCGTTCTGCCAGAGTTACCGATCATTTACGACACGTGGTCCATCATTCTTTGAGTCCAGGCTTCCTCCATAACCCCGAATTCCTATGCATCCCATACTACATAGAAACTGAAAGATACAGAAGCTTCCCGGTCTCGTGTCCTGATCAAACAATTTTTTGTTTATACACAAGTTTCAGTCTCTAGCCTATGTCCTAGAGATTTATGCTTTTGATTCACTGTACCACCCGTGGCTACACCTTGTTTCTACCTAGGGTCTTCCCTCTAGACCTAGGGTTCAATCTGGTTGACTAAGAACCTCTGTCTGGTCAAGATACCACATTTGACATCTTTTTCGACTACTATTCACTTTCTTGTCCTAATTTTCTTTTATAAAAAGTAAGAGCATTCTTCAACTCCAATTACTCATATAAGCTGGTGGGACAACTTATAGATCGGGCGACAAGATCGAAGTCTACTTAGCAACTGCAGTTTCTAGGGTGGGATAACCTACCTCCCTTTTAATGTTTAGCTTTACTCGGGACAAGGCTTACCCACTATCAGCTCAACTTATAGTCTTTGTATCCAAACAGAACATTTCAAGACATATCTTTTCTATTTGAAAACACTTTCTAAAACATTTTTCAATTTTCAAAAATAGAAGGTATGACACTAAAATTTTAATTCAATTCAATGTGAAGCCCTAATTTGGGTTTCTAATTCTTGTCAAGGAACTAATGTTTGACTTTCTATTTCTAGCCTAATCAATACATGTTTAGGCTTAACTTTCTATTTTTAGCTCAAAGCACCTTGTAACACCCTGAAATTTTTTCTAGCGTGTACACGTTGTGAGAGAAAAAAAATGGAATAAAATATTATCTCATAGGAAAATGAGAATTTAAAATAAAATAATAAAAAGAAAAATAATACTAATAATAATAAATGAATTAGAATCAGGTTTTATTTAAATATAGATATAAACGATGCTTTGAAAAAATAAATTATTTTAGAGTTTATTCGCGCGAGCGCGACGATGCAAGTGATGCGAAAAAAATAAATCAAATTCAACTTTGTATGTATGCGTTGTTTTGTGAAAATAAATTGAAATAGAAAGAGGCTTGTTTTCAAACTCTTGAAAAAAATAATAAAATATATATGGATCATTGGTGCAAATTATTTAATTACTAAAGCGCTACTTAGTGAGCAAATTGTTTTGTGGCAGCATGAACGAGAGTATAGGTTTTGTTAACAATGTTAATTGTTGTTAAGCCACCTTTAGTAGAAATTGTGCTACTAATATTTATCTTTTTCAAAAACAATTGTTACTATATAGTTGTTTTAGCAGAAGAAAAAAAAAAAGGAAATCTGAAGAGTGGGAAATTGTTGGAAATTGGAAGAAGGATCACGAAAAAAACAAAATAGAGAGCATGCTCTTTGTTTTTGGGCGAACAACACGTATGATTTGGAGCTGGGTTCCAATTTTGAATGTGAAGATCGAATGAGAATGAAGGCGATTAGGTGTTTCCTGACTGCGAAAAAGAGAAAGTGAAGCCATAGCCGTGATTTGTAACCAGAAATGAAGAACGAGAGTGTGAAATCCGGCTTTGGGCGAACTGAACGAACAAGATGAGCTGCAGATTTGAAAGGAAGAAGAAGATGGGGGCGTGCAGCTGCTGCTGCAATCCGGGTGTGAAGGCGAAGAACTAGCAACGGTATGGTGCGTGGTGCTCTGTTTGGACGGCTAGTAAGAACAAGGAAGAAGTGAAACTAGTGGCTGCTGGTGTGTGAATCTGATGTGCGGGCACTTGTGTTGCTGTTACTACCGTGTTTAAAAAAGGAAGAAGAAGCCATGATGTGCAACCCAGAAGATAGAGGACAAATTGGAAGAGGAGCTTGCTGGTTTGTTTGGTCGAGTTGAAAACGATGAAGGTGGAAAGCGGGTAGTGTGTTGTTGATTTGGGCGAACAGTAGAATGAGAAGAATGCACCTCTATGTGTGTGAGTGACGGATCGAAGGAAGAAGATGGATTTCGGTTTAAGGCTGGAAATTTGGCTTTTGGGTGTTGGTCGGACCGAGGTTGAAGAAGATGATGATTTGGGTTGGTCTTGCATTTGGATTGGGCGTTCAACAAGAATAAAGAAGCAAGCAGCTGAATTTTTCTTGGTTCAATTCCTGGATTTCGGTGATGAAAAACAGGGGTTGATTGTTGTGTGTTGTGTGTTTGGTTTGAATTTGCTGATTGGTGTAAGAACGGAAGTGATTGCTAGGTTCTTCATGGATGATTTGGGCGTTTGCTTCAGATGGATGGGAAGAACAAAGAACAAAGAAGTGGAAAGATGCATGATTGTGAAGGAGATGTGCTTGCTGCTGGTTTTGGGGTGTTGCTGGTGTCGTTCGCGCGAAGAAGACGATGCAAGGTAAAATGTGAATTTCTAATTTTAAATAATATGAAGATTTATTTCCAAATGATTTAGAGGCAAAAACCAAAATGAAATTTAGAAATTAAAAAATATATATATTAAATCTTTTAATAAAATAGCAATTTTAATGCTTGGAAATTTTACCAGGTACTTAGAAAATGAATATCAAGGCTTCGAAAATTGGAAGTTTTAAATATTAGAAATCAAATTTTAATTAGAAATAAGATTCAAAAAAATCTTTTTGTTCAAACTGAAATTAATTAAATTAATTACGAAAAAAATTGATTTAGAGTATTTATTTAATAATTTAAATAAAATAAATTTAATATTAACTTATTTATTAATGATTGAACATAGGGATTTACTAATCCAATAAAATTAGAGTAATTAACCTTGTAAATTAGGATTGGAAAAATAGCTTCCCTACACATTAATAATTTTATTTAATATTAGAAGTTCAAAATTTAATAACCCAATTAGTTGAAAACACGAAAAAAATAAACCTTTAGGAGTTTAAAATCTTTTATAGGAAATATAAATATATATATATATATATTAGGCCTTGAAACTAAATATGTAACATTTAGAAGTTTTATTTTGTTCGTAACTAAATTAATTATAATATTAATAAATTATTTAAATTGCGAAAAGAATTCAGTTATTAGAAATATAATTTTATGAAAAAGCTTAGAAGTAAATTATTAAAGTTTTAATTTTAAATTAAGAAAATTTAGAGGACTTAGAAAGTTATTTTAATTAGAATATATATAAAATCCTAGAATTTAAGAATAATCTTAAATTAGTTGAAACTGGTATCTAAACTACATAATAAATTTAGAAATCATTTAAGTTAAAAATATTTTGGATAAGATTAAATGTGAGTTGAGAACTTAGAAAATTTTTATAAATTGTTGAATTTCAGATTTTATAATCTTAGAGTACCGAACGTCTCGATGGAAAGCAAGGGAATCCTAAAGATCGGCAAAATCAAGTGGACATGATTTCCCTGCTCTTACGTATTATATGGATTTAAAATTCAAAACATTTATTTGAGTAGTTCTAAGTTATTAGAATTTTATTTTAAAAGTGACTGAGATTGGTTGGTGTACATGGATGATACTGTGACGATTTATTTCAATTTATGCATCTCACTTCATAACATACTTGAATAGAGATCCACACATTTAGATTTATTTATTTATGGAATGCATTAATAGGAAAATATGCATTTAGACTTCATTATTTACTTATGTGAATAATGCATAGTTTGATTTATTTTTCATGATGTACGTGATGTTTAGCATAATTGAAATTGTTTGCAAAACTAAAATAAGACGAAGGATTATAAAGAATCCACGTACTGGTGCAATTGCCAAGCCTGAAGCGGATCGATGTGGTATCTCATAGGGACCACCACTTGAGATCGTCGAGCTACAAGGCAGATCGTAGGTATTCCTACCCTGAGCTGCCTACGACAACTTGAAATCTTTGGGAGATGGTACGAACTGCAGCAAGTACTCTCTCTTAGGTTGTGACACTGATGACTTGACTGATTTTAGATGGTATTCAAGACCTTTTATGATTAGACGAGATCACAGGGAATACCGAGAGGCATCTCAACCCTCTTTCGGTCTCAGACTTCGACCAAAACTAAATAAATGTTTGAAATGCCTAATGTTTGAAAGTGTTTGTAATGTTTTGGATTGAGTCTGTATAATGCGTGTGATGTGTAGGAATGATCCACTAGGCTTTAGAGTTCACTCCCATTTTATTTTTCAGGTACACATGGACGTAGAGTACTGTAACCTACGTCAGAAGACTCGCACTTTGATTAGACACCTCATGGGAAGGTCGTCCAGGATAGGTGGCTTTGGAGGTCGTATTTTGTCTATTTTTATTGAAACAAATTTCATGTATTTATTTGGTTTTAAATTCAGTCAATCAGATTATTGAATAATATTATATGTTTAACATTTTTTACTTTAATAAAAATTTTAAAGTGATTCCGTCGCGTGATTAATGATCTGAAATCTTTGATTTAAGTTTGCCTTACTTAACAGTGAAAATCAGGTGAATGTATTCAGAAATTATTTTGACCTTCTGTTTTGTACAAAATGTACTTTGAGATGTTTTCCTGAAAATCTATTACATGATTGGAAATTAAAATTAGAAAAAAAAAGACTTTGACGTAAGAAAATTTTCAGTAGCATTTCGATTTTCAATGGGTGACAATCCACAGTGAGGTAACATGTGATAGGAGGTCCAGATGAAAATTGGGCTGTTACACACCTAAAGCCTAGACTCTGATACCACCTTTGTAACGCCCCAACCTCCAAGAGACAGGTTCAAGCTCAATCACAAGGCGGGTTGGATCCAATGTTACATTTACAAGTACACAACTTGCATCACTTTCTATTATCTTAAATCTTATTATTTCTCAATGACCACACAACCCAAATAATTTATTTCTAATCTAATAAGACTATTACAAGAGAGATAAAAGAAAAACTTGAATCTTTATTTATTGAATAAAATAAAAGGATACATGCTTAAAATTCAAATAATGAAAAGGGGAGTACATAACTCTAAAATTTAAAAATAAAATTCAGCAGAAGTCTTTATTCAAACTTTGGGCAATATTCTCTTACATAGAAACTTTCTAAAAATAGAGTTTCGAATCCCTTAGCAAGCTTGTTCATGCATTTCAAATTCCTGAAAAATAGAATGAAGGGGTGAGTACATAGCCTAGTGGATCATTCATTAAACTACTAATTTACTAATTCAAATAAAAAATACATTTAAGTTCAATCATTTACAAGCATTAAGTGTTTCAAACAATATCTTGTTAGTGTTGTATATTTGACCAAAAGGGGTTTTTAATCCCTTTATGTTCTTCATTAAAATACTCCTATTCTGGGATGGAATGACAATTCATCTTGTCACATTCCATTGGAAATAAGGATCACATGTCCACATTCCAAGTGTTTTAAAACACATCCACACTTAGTGATATTACTCATATACACTAAGTATATATAAAGAACACTCATAGCGTCACTTAAACTACTATGATGGTACGTGGTTGTTATCTTCACTTTCTCATATATAATTTCAAATAAATATGAAACAAGATCATAATAATTAATATCAGAATTTAAATAATCAAGAAAACATGGAAACATACATGCTTAAAAATTCATAAAAAAACCTAAGCATGGTTTTTAAGCATGTTATGCTATCATATATGAATTAAAATATGAAAACATGTTAAATTGAAAATAAAATTTGATCAGACATGCTTCAAACTGAAATATAAACATGTTGAAAACTAAAAAACAAACATGAATTTACTAAACACTTGAAGTAGTAAAGAAGGAGTTCTAAAAATCTCATCCATCTTAATTTGAGTTTCTTTGTAGAATCCGGCAAAGGTTCCGCTTATCTACCACTTTTAGAACTTCAAGAACTTCTAATCACCAACAAAAATACTTCAAAAACTCTCTTTAACATAATAAAATAAAAACTTCTCACACAAGAAAGAAAAGAGAGTGAGAAGAGGTGCCAAGAAGAGGGCAAGAACAAATAAAGAGGAAAATATCAACTCTTTGCTTTGGGATAAGATAAAAGTGAGCAAGAGGGGTTTATATAGATGTTGATGAGAGCATATGGGACATCCTAGGGCAGCCTTGGGTAGTTCACAAAAATTTGGACAAGTTTATATACATAAAGCGGGTGGTTTGCATAAAGAGGGCAAGTGTGCTAATGGTTGGCAAGTGGGACCACTATGACTTTCTAATTCAAAAGAGGTTTAAATCATATTATAATTTAAATGGGACGTCCCCTGTCTACTCATGGCAACTTTCCTTTTTGGTTTCTTTGCTTGCTCATCACACAAACACACAACGAATACTTTCCTATTTTTTTATTTCTTAGACATCAAGCATGAGTGTACAATATCAAATTTGAGGGGACACCATATAATAGTCAAAGATGCTCATCTTGGTTCCAAGAAACTATCTAAATGGGGTTGCTCACATGTGTGCACACACACATGTACATGGTTGGGCCAATTTTGGCTTAAGTGAGTGTGGGTGTACACAATCAAGTGGGAGTGTATATGAAATCATGTCTTATGGTTTCTAAACCATATAAAACGTCTATTAATGTGGGTGTACTGAATCATTTGCATGGAACATGGGATCATTTTATAAGGATTCAAATAAAGGAAACATCCCATGGAGCTTAGGGTAGGGTAGGGTACACATGATCATGGTTTTCCACCCATGTGACTTGCACATGCTTAGGGTGGCTATGACTTCATGGGTTCACAAAAAAATAAATAAAAATCAATATCTCCTTATTTACGAGGAATTATGATTTATAACCTATAGTTTTAGAATCACATGAACCTAATGCACATTTTAAGATATGGTTTGGCCCAATATGATTTTCCCTAAAAAAACTTTTCTTATTTAAGACCCACTGAGGTCACTAGGCAAATGAAAATCCTAATCTTGACCAATTGTTTTAATTTTTGGATATGTTGTCCAATTAGTTGGTTCTTTTCACGTTACTTTGTCTCAGGTTATTTTGGGTCCCTAAGGGTCACCAAATGAAACTTTTAGTAACTTGCCAAATTTAGCTCTGAAATAAGTCAGGTTTCATTTTGCACCCAAATTTCACTGAATAAATGATAAATTTATTTAATTGAGTACAAAGAATTAAAGGTATTACACTTTAATTTAGGATTATGTCTATTTTCTTTATTTTTATTTTCTCATTTATTTATATAATATTTTAAAATTAGACGAAATTTGCTAATATAGTGTTTGGCTAGGGTTTTTATCATTTCCTTTCTTAATTTTCATTTCCCTGAGATGTTTTGAGAAATTAAACTTGTTAATTGATCCCTAAATGAATTTGGTAGAATTTATCATTTTGTACAAATTTTTTAGGATATTACATGAGTTGAGTACTCTTAATGTTCAATAAGACTTTGGATAAATGACTAAGAAAGTCAAGTGTGAGTCAGTTTTAAAGTCATACCGCCTAGACTCACCTTGTGGTTAAGCCCAAATAAGATTTGGGGGTTTGAGGTGTTAACAGTGGTTATTTATGGATTAATTATTCAAAAATTTTGTGTATTTATTCTCTAATATTTCATAAATAATTTGTACTATTATTTATAAATTATTCTCATATTGCTTTTGTATAAATTATTCTCATATTGTTTTATAAATAAATTATTCTCATATTACTTTTATATAAATTATTTATAAACTATTTTGTTCCATTGTATATAAATTATTCTCATATTATTTTTATAATTGCAGAGTTATCTGGTTTGAGATGAAATGATCATTTTGCCCTCAAGTGGTAAAATTACTGTTTCACTCCTAGTTTGTTCAAATAACTTTCTATACTTAAAATCATTCACTATTTCATACGATGTTATTCAACAGTTCACTTTCCATGTGAATTGACCATTTACCCCTAGGTGGCTAAATTACCATTTTACCCATAAGTAGACAAATTACCATTTTACCCCCTAGGCCTTTAATGTGCTTAATACTTCCATTTATGATCTTGGATATTCTTATTTGAGAATTTATCAAGGTATTTATTACATGTACCTATAAAACAAATAGATAATGTTAGTTGCATTGTATACTAACATTATTATATATTTTTTACATATATTTTGCATGGTTTTGATAGGAAATAAGTCATATTTATTTATAATTAGGTGCATAAGCATGTATATTAGCATTGCATGCTTTTATATGCATTAGAAAACTTTAATATAATTTTTATAAATTTATAATTGTGATTTAATGCCCAAGGAAGGTCTTCTATTATTTGTGTAGGTTTAAAATAATTAGGAACAAGTATATACAAGGAGAAAATGGAAAACTGCCTCAACATTGCAGAAATCCAGTAAAATGGTGAAGGAAGAATGAAAGATGGATCAAATGTACAAAGCCCATTCATCAAAACCAGTACGGCCCAACATTGCAACAGGCCTAATTTGGTCCAGCCCAAAATGAATGGTGAGTAGAAAATTGGCAATTTTGTAGCAAAACAAAGAAGAGGCAGGGGCAAACATGTCAATGCACAACAGAATTTGGTTTATTTTGGCGCAAGGTGTTCGTGAATGCATGCGAATTGCAATTCTGGAGTGGTAGAATGGGTAAAAACAACTAAAAAGGAGAGGCACGATTGGAAACTTGAGACATTAAAGTGCAAAATTTGAAGAATGGGAAATTGACTAAAAATAAAGACGCAAATTATGAAGTTTACCCATGAGTGCAAGACTATGGTCTCCCTAGCAGGACCACAGTCCTGCGCTTGAGTTGGACAAAAAAATCGTGTGGAAAGTTCAGATTTTGAAGAATACTGTGTGACCGCGGTCAAGGACCATAGTTTTGCGATTACGGTTATTAATTTACAACTCGAGTTTATGTTTAATTAGGGTTTTATACGGGTCCTTTAGGAAAATAGTCCCTTGTATTAGATTATTCATTATTCAGTTTTTGATTGTAATAGCAGTTGATGGTCAAAGCAAAAGTGGAGAACAAAACAAGGGAGAAGACAAAGAACGAGATCACATTTGTATAGAATGATCTTTGATTTGTTTAATTCTTTTGTGTTGTGAACTAGTTGCGATGTTCAACTAAGTTTTCTTAATTTCTAAGATGTGATTTCAATTGTAGGAACCTTTGATTCTGATTTTCAAATTAATTGATTCTAATGTTTTGCTTTCTATTTTGTGTTCTTAAAATTTTTTATCTATGGTTATAGATAGATTGATCTCAATTGTTAAACTAACTTGGGAGAGAGGTTCAACAATTAGATAATCAAATATAAGCTCAGTGCTCACAATGGTAGTGGATGTTGCAAGAACAATGTACTTATCCCCTGGGTTATGTGTTTAAAACTCCACGGAGGCGAAATAAAATCCTAGGGGGGGAACAAAACCTGTGAGTGAGCACCTAGCCCAGAGTGTCCTGTTCTGGGGACCCAGAACGAACGTCTACGGTCCTCTCTTTTATATTGTTGCAAATGAACAAGTGATTTATGTTTCTTTTTTTTACTATATAGATTTAGCCAATAGCTCAATTATGACTAATTTATTTCACTTGATAGAACTTTTGCAGCTTGCTTCCTTATTTCATTTCAATGGCATTTCCTGAGCAATTTTGGAGCTCTTTTAGATAGCAAAGGTTCTTTGTGGCCCCATTGCGTGAAGGAAGCATCACGTTAAAAATAAACTTCACCTTTTATCGCATCTCAGGAAGCTTGGTGCTTGTAGAATTCAAACGACCTTTTGTTGCTATCTCTGCACTGTTACAATTGATAGAATAGTTTGAAAAGGTTATTTTTGGTTTTTATTTGTAGAGATGGAAGCATATACTCGCCAAAAGCTTATTTTTTTAGTTTAAGAAAGCTTTTATTACTTTGTTCCATAGTTAGAGGGGAATAATTAGTTTTAAGTGCCAAATTCCTCAATTATGCGTTAATTTCTTCATGAATTCACATTTTATTACATTCTTAAAACCATTTATGTGCGAATGAAACTCAAAATAGTAAATTTTACCTTCATTACACTCTTACAAACAACCAAACAGTTTGAAGAACTCATATTTAATGTTTTTCCATTGGAAAAACAATCGGTAGCCTGTTTAGAATATATTTCTTTCTCTAACATGCGTGAAATTGGTCAGTACTTCATTTACGGTGAATTATAAGATTTGAAGAGACTTTCTAACTCATTTAAATGTTCATATAGTTTGAGGCCCTAGTTTCCCGAGAAAATCGTTACTTTGTGCTTTCAATTGGGCCAATCGTCTTCTTACCTAGCCAAACACTAATAAAAATGAACGCAGTCTATGTTTCTCTCTTTATATTGTTATAAATGAATAAACAACTTATCTTTCTTGTTTTTGATCGGAGAGGTGGGGCCAATGGCTCCAGTACAACTAATTCCTT
The DNA here is from genome assembly GCA_030144865.1 of Tinospora cordifolia. Taxonomy (NCBI): domain Eukaryota; kingdom Viridiplantae; phylum Streptophyta; class Magnoliopsida; order Ranunculales; family Menispermaceae; genus Tinospora; species Tinospora cordifolia. The sequence continues at coordinate 11,495 of JAJIYU010014480.1, forward strand.
CACTTGGTAGAACTTTTACAGCTTGCATCTTCCTTATTCCATTTTGATAGCATTTCCTGAGCAAAATTTTAGCTTGTTCAGATAACAAAGGTGCATTATGGACCAAATTCTCGAAGGAAGCATCCCGTTAACAATAATGGAGCCATTGGCCCCATCTCTCTAGTTAAAAGTAAGAAAGATAAGTTGTTTGTTCATTTACAACAACATAAAGAGAGGAACGCAGATTACATTCATTTTTATTAGTTTTGGCTAGGTAAGAACACGATTGACCCAATTGAAAGCACAAAATAATCATTTTCTCGAGAAAGTAGAGTCTCGAACTATGTTGGACATTTAAATGAGTTTGAAAATCTCTTTAAACATTATAATTCACCGTAAATGAAGTACTGACCAATTTCACGCATGTTAGAGAAAGAAATATATTCTAAATAGGCTACCGATTGTTTTTCCAATGGAAGAACATTAAATATGAGTTCTTCAAACTGTTTGGTTGTTTGTAAAAGTGTAATGAAGGTAAAATTAACTTTTTTGAGTTTCATTTGCACATAGGTGGTTAAGAATCTAATAAAATGTGAATTCATGAAGAAATTTGCGTGCGATTGAGGAATTTGACACTTAAAACTAACTACTCCACTCCAACTGGGGAGCCAAGCAATAAAACCTTTCCTAATCAAAGAAAATAAGTTTTTAGTGAGTAATTGCTTCTATCTTTACAAGTAAAAACCAAAAATAACCTTTTTAAACCATTCTATCAATTGCAATAGTACAGAGATAGCAACAGAAGGTTGTTTGAATTCCACGAGCATCGAGTTTCTTGAGATGCAATAGAAAGTAAAGTTTATTATTAACATAATGCTTCCTTTGTGCAATTGGGGCCACAATGAACCTTTGCAATCCAAACGAGCTACAAAATCACTCAAGATATGTCATCGAAATGAAATAAAGAAACAAGTTGTAAAAGCTCTATCAAGTGAAATAAATTAGTTGTAATTGAGCCATTAGCTCAATTTCTATAACACCCCTGAACTGTGCAATCATGCCACTTCGCGAGTAGGAGAGAAAAAATAAAAATTAATTAATTAATTAATTAATTAAAGTATGTGATGAAGTATAGCATTGGAACATACTATTGATCGGTGAACGTAGGGATTCGAAAGTTAGAATAAATTGATGATCGAAAATATTTATACATATAATGAAAAGTGATGTTGGTCTAAGAAATGACATTAAATATTGGTGGATTAAAAATTTAGTAATTATTAAAAAAAAAGTTTGGGAAAACTTGTTTTTGAAATTCTAGGACCAAAGTTAAATGAAAAAAAGAATAAAAACAAAATATATATTTTTTTGCTTTGGCCAAAAAAAAAACAACAAAACTGGAATATTCAAGAACGATCAAAGAAGAACGTGAATTCGGAAGTTGCGAAAAGAAAACAGGGGAAAGTTCTAGAAAATAAAAGATGAAATTTGGGCGATGATGTTGGTTGAATAATCTTGAGAAAATGAGGAAAATCTGGTTTGGTTTGGCCATGACGATTGAACCACGAACAAGGGATGAAGAACCAAGAACGAATCTGGATTTTTACTAGATTGAAGAACCACAAGCAAGGGATGAAGGAAAAAGAAAAGAAGAAGAATCACGAAGGAGAGAACTCTGGATTTTTGGTGGTTGATTTTTGGTTCGTGGGTATTAAAAATAGCAAGGAGAAGGTGA
>JAJIYU010014481.1:0-13218 GCA_030144865.1 Tinospora cordifolia
TTATGGAGCCCACAAAATTATTCATAACTCTGATAATGAAGCAATGTTTTCAGTTATTTTGTAATACAGAGATTATTGTATTTATATTTTATCCCTTGGATATGAACTGATTAAATTAATAGATAAATGATGAAAAGAAAAAGTAATATTCCCAGTTCTCAGATAGAAAACAGGACTGACTGCACTCAGAAGAAATGACGTCTCAAGCTACGAGACAACGACGTCACCTATGACGTATGTAAGAAAGATCGAGAGCTGGGGGTGTTACACTCGGTTTTCAACTGTGATAGTGCCATAATTGTTTGATAAAATAGGAAAAAAAATAGTTGTAGAATGAGCAAGGGCAAAAACCAGCACGAAGAAGATGATGAACAGTACAAGATATCTCAAGCTTTCTAAAGACCTATAAAGCGGTGATGAAAAACGATGAACAGTGGCGATGAATAGTACAGATTAATGAAGATTGTATATTTTTGTATATTTTGATATATTTCTCAAACAGTAACGATGAACAGTACCGATGAATGAAGGTTGCATATATTTCGATATATTTTTGTATATTTCTCGAATAGTACGATGAACAGTGCCGATGAACAATACCAATGAATAAAGGTTGTATATTTTGGTATATTTTGGCACAAAGATTAGCTATAATGATTATGAAACAAATTATGATGATATATTTACCTGTTTTGTACAATATACACATATATTTACTATAAATATACACAAATTTATTGAAATATACAGGAAATATATTAAATATACCATAAATATTTAGAAATATACCCATACTTGTGTAATGGGTCGGGATATTTTTTGGTATATTTCAGTATATTCTAGTACACATATGAGCTATATCGATTTTAAATGAGAAAAATCATGGTATAATGATTATGAACAGATTATGATGATATATTTGCTTATATTTTATAATATACAAAACAAATATACCAAAATATATACAAACTCTTTAACAAGTTTTAATATATTTTGGTATATTTTAGTATATTTGCATATATTCTGGGCACAAAGAACTGTTATGCTGATTACAGACTGTATATTTCGGTATATTTAGTATATATATTCAAAAAATATAAATTAAATATACCAAAATATATAAAAATATACTAAAATATGCTTCAGAATTTAGTATACATATTACTTTCTATATATCGTATGCATATTATAAAAAATATAAACAAAATATACCAAAATATATCATAATATTCCATACTCAGAATTCAGTTTATTGCAATGAACAATAACTTCTCATATTAACAAAATATACATATTAACAGTGCTGATGAATAGTAACTTTTCATATTATTTGAACTCAGAATCTCGTTTATTGTGTTTACTATCAATCTTGCCTTATTCATCCCGTTTATTGTGCCATAAATTTATTATCTTGATTGTTTTTAATCTAATAATGCCCTAAATTGATTTGCTCCATTTATCTCAAGCTTTTTAAAGACTTGCAAAGCGGCGATGAAAAACGATAAACAGTAACGATGAACAGTGCCAATAAACAGTACGATGAACAGTGATAAACAGTAATAAAAAATTCGATTGCTAATTTTACGGGATTTTCCCGCTTTTCAATTTCTGACAGTTCTGTAATTAAAAATTGAATATTTGTATAACATTGAAATACATGATATTTTTGTAATATATTCTTAAATATTGTATAGATACGTATTTTTCCCTTATTTAAAACAAGTGAAAACCTCTCATTCAACTAAAACTTGCACAATGGATTTCCTCTGGGCTCATCTCGGCCTTGATCGAACTGAAGTCTTGTTCTGATCTTTAAATATGTCGGTGGGGCAAGCTTGTGGTTTGGAAGGGCTAGTGCTCACACTACAGCCCAACAACTCAAGCTCGTGCGAGAAAGTATATTAATGGAAAACATACATTTTTATACAAAAAAATTAAATATTATGAAAATTATTATAAATAATTATCTTGAATGACATTGTAACCCTTACAATTTAATATTTAATAACCCCTAAATCTCATAATATCAAAATTAATGAAATTATTTAAATATTCTCATTAGGGTTAGTGTAACCTTTCATGCCCCTAAAATCTATATAAAGAGGTCTTATATTTCATGAAAATCATTAAAAAAGAGAATACTCTCTTGAAATTCTCGTCTCTCTGTAGCGTTCTTGAGTAATTCTTCTTCTTCTTTTGAGATTTTCTTGCATGTTTCAATTAGTTCTTGTTAGATTTATAACATGTTATCAGTTCGATCACACTCTTAATGAAAATATTTTAAAGATCACAGAAACATCAACTTCGAAGGTGAAAGTTTGAAGGTATGTTTTTAATTTGTGAGATTAATTTTTATATTATTATTTGAATGATGTATATCTTTTATATATATGTATGATTTAATATAAATTATATATAATGTTACTGACTAAGAAAATATACTCTATAGTTATGTCTTGTACAATCGTCTTAGATAATTTAAGATAAATTTATTTGATATATAATCAATTACTTATGCTCTATTCTTGATTTCTATAATACAAATAGTATTATAAGTTTAGGTTGATAGTAAGTAAGCGTTATCTCGAGTAAAATTAAACATTGAAAGAAAGAGGGGCTATCCTGTCCTAGGAGGCCAATTATTTAAGAAGACTCTGTCTCATCGCTTTTTCCTATAGGTTGTTCTATCAACTCATATAGGTAGTATATTTTGAAAAGAAAAATCAAGATATGAATAATACTTTTTAAGTTTTATACTTTTATTGGCTAATTTAGGGATATTTAATTTTAATTTAGAGATAAAATATTATTATTAGGGTTATTATTATTTTCGTCATTTTGTGCCCAAAAAATCTATATATACCCCCCTTATTCTAAAAATTCATTCCAGCAAGAAAGAAATAATTTCTTTGCTTACTCTCTTTTCTTCTCTTGTTCTTCGGTTATTCTAGACAACAAATATAGTAGTAGGAAGGAAAAAATCTTAATTTCTGCATAGCAGTAGTGAAGATCCACCTCATTTGGTGCAACCGGAGGAGTCTATTAATCAAAACAGGTATAATACCTCTGCCTAAGTCTCTATTTAAGATTGAAGATATCGTTATTCATTTCAATACATATTATTATTCATGTATACGTTGGTTACTGTTTACAACTACGTCACTGTTCACATGTACTATTCACTATTACTATTTAGTGCTGTTCACATTTATTATTCACAGACACGCACTGTTCACATATACAGTACTGTTCATATATATGGTACTATGCATAGGTACTCTTCATGGACAATTATTAAATCACGTTTTCAAAATGTAGATCCTAAAGTCTGACAGTCGAATTGTCGAAACAAGTGGAAATAACAATGCAAAAGTTCAAAAGAATCTACGATTGAGGTGGAAGTAATTACCTTACTCCCTAGTATTACTTGGATTTTAATGTTGAATATGTGATATTTACGTTGTTTGAATGCCTAGAAGCATGGAAGGATATTGATTAAATGATTTGTGAATGGCATAAACATGTGAATTCTAGAATAACATGAGTTATAAGTCCATGTTTGGTGTTTGCAATGCTTTATAACATGATATGATTATTGTTTCAGGTATGTTCGTACAATATGATCAGCATGATTACATTACTGTATAGTGATGATTTATACATGATGAGATGATAACTATGCTTATAATGAAATACTTGTGGATACACAAGCAAAGATAAATTAAGAATTGAACCACGTACCGTCGCAGTGGTCCATGGGAGATCATTGTGGGTGTTTTTGCGATAAGGAACGATGGGTTTGCCCCTAGTTCCCGATGATAGAATAATGGGTGTGACCCTAGTTCTTTGGTGATAGAGCGATGGGTGTGACCCTAGTTCCTGGGTTGGGTGATGGGTGTGCCCCTATTTCATTGGAATCTGGCATATAGTGTAGTTTCCTTGTCTTTTCTGATATGATGAGAGAACACCAGGGTTAGACCCTTCGGTCTAATTAACAACTGTTGATAACTGAATGTTTGAAACGCCTAATGAATGATAGGTGTTTACATGTTCAGTGTTTGATTTAAATAATGCTATTGATGTACTGTGTATGATCTACTAGGCTTTTGAGTTCACCCTACTCACACTTTTTAGGTAACTATTGAAAATGTTGCTCCTAGCAAATCAATGTAAATTAGTAGTAGTGTTGCCTCACGGTATGAGGATGTTAGAAAATGAACTTTATTTGCTATTTTCAATTATAAGGCATGTGACCTACCATATTTAATCCTATCAGATGTCGGTCATTAGGCCAGACAATATTTTTCTTATAAAAAGTTGGCTATGGAGCACACAAAATTGTTTGTAACTCCAATCATAAATTAATGTCTTTCAATTATGTGTGGTCCCAAGGTTATTGCTATTTTGTTTCGAAGCAAGTGTATTTATACTTTATTTTGTACTTTGAGATATGATTTGGTGCAACTAACAGATGTGATAACTGATGTAAAGAAAAAGTAATATCCCCAGTTATCGGATAGAAAACATGAGTGATTGCACATGAGGGTAATGACGTCTCAAGCTATGAGACAACCATGTCGCCTATGATATATGTGACAGACTCGAGAGTTGGGGTGTTAGCCTAGGCTGTAAATGCCTTGGGCAAGGATTAGAAAAAAATTGGCTAATCATGTAAGTCCTTTAATTCTAATTAATATAAAAGCCCTACTTCTTATTTTGAAAATTAAAATCGCTTTTGAAAAAATTATTTAAAAAAAAAGAGATATATGTTTTTCAATTGTTTTATTTGGCTACAAAGATTATGAGTTGAGCTGATAGTGGATAAACCTTGTCCTGAGTAAAGCTAAACATTGAAAGGGAGATGGGTTGTCCCGTTCTAGAAAACACGATTGCTAAGTAGACTTCGGTCTTGCCGTTCAATCTGGAGGTTGTCCCACCAGCTCATACGAATAATCGAAGTTGAATAACACACTTATTTTCTACGAAAAAAACTAAGAGGTGGTAATTAAGGGCAAAGAACTTACTACAGTTTAGAGTAGATGTCAAAAGTGGTGATTTGAGACCCTAGGTCTAGGGAAGAGACCTTAGGTAGAGACTTGGGTGTTGCTGAGGGTGGCACAGTAGATCATAAATACAAACTTTTAGGGCATAAGCTAAAGACTAATAATGTATGAAAACGAAACACATGTTTGGTCAGGACACGAGATCGGAAGGATCTTGTATCTTTGGTTTCTATGTGGTATGAGACGTATACGAATTCGGGGATATGGAAGAATCTTGGACTCGGGGAATGACAGACCATGTATGGTGAGTGATTAGCGGCTTTGGACGAGCTTGTTTTCCTATGTTTGGCTTGGTATAGGACAATCAAGTGTAGTGGAGCTTGAAAAGCCTTGAACATCGAGACACTTGCAAAATTGTTTAGGTGTAGTAAAACCTCTGAATGGAAGTCTATGTTGATGGGCAAAGGTGGTATAAGACACTCGAACCTGGAAGTATAGATGAAAGTTTAAAATTTTACTATGCTAGTGTGAACATGTATGATTGTATGATGTATGATTATTTTGAATGCATGCTTTATTTCATAAATATGTATATCACATGTATTGTGATCATGAAACCAAATCTTGTATCCAACAACATTAGAAGACTTTAAAAATCCTTAAACAGAACTTAGAAGCATAAACTGATAGGTCACAAAACCAACCGAGAATTTAGAGATGTGAACCTAGAGTGATGATAACACGCATGACGTAAAAAAAGGTATTCTAATAATGGGATCATAATCATGAATAAAGATGTGAAAGATGACACTTATCACAAGTTGCAAAAACATTTAGTATCTAGATTCTAAGATGAAAAAGGGGTTTGTGTAACCCAGATTGAATTAAGATTAAATTATGATTCTCCTTGAACTGATGGATACTAAAATGACTTTTAACTTATAGATAATGGTCAAAACTAGAAGTAACAACACGATAGATGAAAATACCGATGAATTTGGGCAGAGGGAGAATGGAGTGCCAATGGTGGTGGCTCTAGCTAGGAAGGTAGTAACTATAGATATGTTAGCTGGATTCGCTCAGCAAGTTGTGGCAGAGGTCATGAGGAACCTTGCAAAGATGCAAAACCAGCCGCCAGTACAACCATAGCCACAAGCACAGCTTCAACCCCAAATTCAGTAGGCTCCGTTACCTAATGGTCTAGCGGCACGTGACCGATCGATAGTAGATGATAGAGAACAAAAGAACTTATCAATAGAATTCCAAAGGCTACAACCCAGTACATTTGAGGGTTTGACTGATCATGTAACTGCAGATAAGTGATTCACTACGATGAACAAGCATTTGAATACCTCAGGAGTCGCATTAACAGTGCACTAGTTTGAGGGATCCGCCTATCATTGGTGGGAAATGGTCATGACTATCCCGTTATAGATGTGTCCACTATAACTTGGGAATAGTTTTAGACTCTGTTCTATTCACACTTCTTCACCATGGTGAAGACAAAACAAGTACAATCAGAGTTCACCCGACTAACACAAAAGAATATGGCAGTGGCAAAATATGAACAGAAATTCACTGAACTGTCGAGGTTTGTCCCATAACTGGTAAGGGATGAGCAATCCAAGGCTGATAGGTTTACCGAAGGGCTGAAGGTAGAAATGCAAAAAAAATACATCTTTTGAGATTAACCACCCTTAAGGAAACGATTGAAAGGGCACAGTTGGTTAAGCTAGATCTTGAGTATGAGATGACATTGAGGAATAAATAGAAGAGGTCATAGTCAGAACAAGTGGCAGGAGCCTCACAGAAGAAGCAAAACGGGCAGGATGTATACCGAACGCCTCAGAATCAAAATCAAGCGCAAAAATTACAACAAGCAGCAGAACCCACAGGCATGTATTGATCGTGCTAGGGATTAGCAGACAGAGCAAGCAAAGAGGCAAGGGTTGTGTTTCTTGTGCCGCCAGAGATGGCATATTGCAAATAATTATCCTAATAGAGCTCCAACTCCTCCTTAGCAATAGTAGGTGTTAGTTGCATAACAAACTAACATTAGTTTAGGTGATTTATTGTATTTTATAGGAAATAAAGGGAGAATTAGTTGAAGAATTACATAATTGTTAGCATTAGCATATAGTTTAAGGATCTGCCTCGTTTAATTTCTTTATAAGCTTTGTTTTAAAGTTTTGAAACTCTTTTATGAGGAAATGATGTTTGGGAAAGGAAATTGAGTGTAGTGCAGGGTACAGGTTGAAGCACAAAGGAAAAATACATCATATGAAGGCAAAAAGAAGAAGAAATCATGAAGAAGTACCAAAAGACCGCGGTCAAATAACTAAAGATCGCAGTAGCTGAAGAAGGACATCACAAAGAAAAAGCTCACTGGTTACCGCGGTCGGTGATCCAGTGACCACGGTAACCAGAATGTGGTTTGTGAGGAAAAAGCATGGACCGCGGTGGACAGAATAGAAGATTTCAATTTTTATCAAAGGACATCACTGACTGCGGTAACTCAAGTGATTATCAGGATTTTCATATTTTTTAGGATTTTTTTTAGTGAGAGACTATAAATAGGAAATGTTATTATTGCCTAGAAAACCTAATTTGGAAAGGAATTACTTGTGATGGCTGAGAAGAGCAAAAACCTGTATTCCAATTAGGAATTGAAGATTATTCTCACATCTTGAGTATGATTTACTTCTTTGATTATAGTTTAATGTTTCCTGTTAAATTCATGTCAAGCTAATTAGTTTTTCTTTGTCTGGGATGTGATGTTCAATGCATGATTTGTGATATGTAGTTGTAGTTATTGAATTAGAGACATTATTTCATATTGTGCTGGCTTAATGCTTCATGTTTATTGGCCATAGACATGATGAACTCAATACCTTAGATTAACTCGGGAGAGAGGTCTAAAGTGTGGATTATCGCAGTGTAGACTTAGATTAGTTGATTGATTGGGAGGTTATTAATTAATCTAAGGAGTTGCGCAAGGATTTTTGCATACACAACTTAGGTTGTCGAGTAAGCACCTCGGAAGAGGGCTTTATAAAACAAATCTAGTTAATATTGAAGCACCTCGTGAGAGGGTTCCAATTACAGATGCAAGAACTCATAGTGTAAAAAATTCATAACCAAAACTAAGGATCACCGGTTATGCAGCGGCGTTCACTATCCTAGACACCCATTACACATAGAATTCTAAGAACAAAGTTATTACTTCAATTAGAAGAGATTTTAGTTAAGAGTTTAATCTAATAACATTAATTAGAGTCTTGATAAAACACAAATCAATAGTAAATTGGGATTTAAGATCACTAATCAAACCATTTTTCCTGAGGACGATATCCGGTCTCATCGGTTAATACTCAAGCGAACCTGTACACTTGCAGGCTTTGCAACAAGTTTTTTGTGCCGTTGCTGGGGAAAATATGGTGTTTAGTATCTTAAAACCAATTAAACTTGGTTTAGTCTTAGTCAAGACAAAATTTTATTTTATTGTTGCCTTTTACTTGATCTTTCTTAGATTTATTAAAGTTTATTGAATACACTTGATCTTTTTGTGTTTTCTATGTATCAGGCTTGCATGAGTAACGTCCTTGTGATCCCTACGATCTAGATTTGCTAAAAACAATCCATCAGATTCAACTGGAGGCTCAAGAACGAGTACCAACTATGGCTGATAGTGGAAGTTCTGGAGTTGGGAACAATAGAGAGGCACAACATCGAGAAGCACCTTTAAGGGACTTCTTTAAACCGGTGTTGAACAATAACTACTCAGGCATAGCAAAAACACCGATAAATGCAAATAATTTCGAGCTAAAGCCGTCCTTGATCACAATGGTGCAGCAGCAATCGTTTGGAGGCTCAGCTATTGAGGACCCAATAGCACACTTAAATTTCTTCATGGAAATCTGTGACACGGTTAAAATGAATGGAGTAACTGAAGATTAGCTTAGGCTAAGATTTTTCCCTTTCTCTTTAAGGGATAAGGCAAGAAGTTGGCTGCAAACTTTGCTTCCCGAAAGTATTACAACTTGGGAAGAGATGGGCCAGAAATTTCTGCAAAAGTATTTCACACTAGCCAAAGTACATCAACTGCGGGGTGAAATTAGCTCTTTCAAGAAATTTGATTTTGAATCACTGTACAAAACTTGGTAAAGGTTCAAAGACTTACTGAGGCATTGCCCACAACATGGATATCTTCCTTGGCTCCAAATCCAAATGTTTTATAGTGGACTTACACCACCCATTAGGGCTTTGGTAGATTCAGCAGCTGGAGGCTCATTGATGGGAAAGTCAACTACATATGCCACTCAACTGATTGAAAACATGGCAGCTAATGCATATGGGCAAGGTACTGAAAGAGGTACAACAAAAAGAGTGGGAATTCATGAAGTGGATGAGATTAGTGCTTTGCATGCCCAAATTACTGCTATGACCCATTGATTGAACTTGGTGGAAGAAAAGAGTAGTGGTGGACAATTTCAACAAACTCAACAAGTGCAGTCCATTACAGAAGCTAACAAGGAGTCCTATCATGGAGAAGCTTCCATTGAGCAAATGAATGCCATGAACAGATTTAGTGGTTACCAAGGACCAGCTGGGGGATATAATGTCCCAAAGTATTATCATCCAGGAGTGAGAAATCATGAAAATTTCTCATAAGCAAACAGTAAAAATGCTCAATTGCCACCAGGATTTGTACCTCAACAGCCCTTGCAAGATAAATAGCCATCCTTGGAAGATAAGCTTGATGAAATGATGAATATGCACACAAGATTCTTCAAGGAGCTAACTGGAAGGGAGGACAAAAATGACACTAGAGCTTCTGGATTTGAAATCCAGATTGAAAATATGAATGCCATTGTTAAGAGTTTGGAAATACAAGTGGGATAGTTGGCACAAATAGTCTCAAATCAGCAGCGGAGTTCCTTTCCAAGTGATACTCAAGTGAATCCAAAAGAGAGCTGCAAGGCAATGACTACTAGGAGTGGCAAAGAAGTAGTAAGCCCACCAAATCCAAGTATACCACCTATTGAAGCTGAAGAAGTTGTTAGCTATGAGATGGATTTTCAAAAGAAATCAGTGGGCCAACATGAAGAACCTTTAACATCAAAAGGGAAAATAAAAGAAAGTGTCACTCAAGAGGGTAAAGGGTTTAGAACTCCACCTTTACCATTTCGTCAAAGGTTCCAAAAAAAGAGGATGGATGAACAAGTTGCAACAAATGCCTAATTATGCAAAGTTTATGAAGGAGATCGTGTTTAAGAATAGGAAGCTAGAGGATTTTGAAATAATCAAGCTTACTGAAGAGTGCAGCGCCATCCTACAGAAGAAACTTCCTCAAAAGTTGAAAGATCCGAGTAGTTTCACTATACCATGCAACATTGGGTCTGAAATCTTTGAGAAGACATTGTGTGATCTTGGAGCAAATATAAATCTAATGCCTATGGCAGTAAAAAAGAGTTTGGGAATGTCAAAAATCAAGCCAACTACAATCACCCTTCAATTAGCAGATAGATCCTTAACATATCCAAAAGGAGTGATTGAGGATGTGCTGGTTAAGGTGGATAAGTTCATATTTCCAATGGACTTTGTGGTTATAGACATGGAAGATGATTATGTACCACTCATCCTAGGAAGACCATTTTTGGCTACTGGGCATGCACTCATAGATGTCCACAAGGGAGAATTAACTTTAAGAGTTAATGAAGAAAAAGTTATTTTCAATCTCTACAAGGCAATGAACGACCCTAATGATTTGCATGAATGCAACAAGGTGGAGGTCCCAAATTCTTGTATTGACGAGGTGATGGATGCATTAAGCTCTCAAGATGAATTGGTGGGATGTATCTCTTGTTCATTGTCCTTTCCTCAAGTTATGACAGAAGATGAGACGCTAGTTGTGTTAGCTTTAGAAGCATGCTCGTCAAAATTTAACAATATAGAGGAGCAATTATCTGAAACCCATCAATCTGAAGTTGTTCAAGAGCCTTCTAGGGAAGTAGAGCTGAAACCGCTTTCAGAACATTTGAAGTATGCATATTTGGATGCATCTCAATCACTTCCAGTTATTATCTCCTATTCACTGGCACCTGTTCAAGAGAAGAAATTGTCGAAAGTGTTGTAGGAACACAAAGCTGAAATAGGATGGACAATTGAAGATATTAAGGGGATAAATCCAACCATTTGCATACACAAAATCTTGATGGAGGATTCACATAAACCTATAGTGGAACACCAGCGATGACTCAATCCTATCATGAAAGAGGTGGTGAAGAAAGAAATGATGAAGTGGCTAAAAGCTGAAATTATTTATGCAATATCAGATTCGCCATGGGTTAGTCCTATTCATGTGGTACTCAAGAAAAGAGGAATGACAGTTGTTACAAATGAGAAGGGAGAATCAATAGCTTCAAAGACAACAACATGATGGCGTGTTTGCATAGATTATTAGAAGTTGAATAAGGCTACCCGCAAGGATCACTTCCCCTTACCTTTTGTGGACCAAATGTTGGATCGGATTGCTGTGTATGATTCTTACTGTTTCTTAGATGGATAATTAGGATACAACCAGATAGTCATTGCACCAGAGAACCAACAGAAGACAACTTTCAGTTGCCCATATGGCACTTATGCATTTAGGAGAATGTCGTTCGGTTTGTATAATGCACTAGCCACATTCCAGAGGTGCATGATGGCAATATTTGCGAATATGATTGAAGACATCATGGAGGTATTTATGGATGACTTCTCAATGTTTGGTGAAACATTTGAACAATGCCTCCATAATATGGAAAGAATCCTTTCTCATTGTGAAGAAAAGAACCTAGCCTCAACTAGGAAAAATGTCATTTCATGGTTCGAGAAGGCATTTTTTTGGGACATAAATTTTCTGTTAATGGCCTGAAAGTGGATAAGGCAAAGATTTAAGCCATCGAAGAGCTGTTACCCCCAACAACGGTGCGAGAGGTGTGGAGTTTCTTGGGGCACACAGGTTTTTATCGTAGATTTATTAAGAACTTCTCTCAAATAACTCTGTAACACCCCAATTTTCAACCGGACCTCCGTTCACGTTTTACTTCACATGTGGATTGTCGCCCGATAAAAATTGAGATGCTACTCGAAAATTTCGTTCTGTTCAAATCTTTTCTTCAAATCAAGTTCATCAACATTTTGTTCTTAAGTCAATGTTTGGATAATTTCTCAAACAAAACCAAAGAATCACAATAAGTTCTCGAAACATTCACCAAGTTACTTAATACAATTCATACCTAATGCAGCGGAAAATACGTTAAAATTTGAAATCAAACCGAAATGTTAAGAACAGATATTGCTTACAAATCTAGTTAGTTGAATTCAAATTCGAATGAATACAAGAATAAATTATTTCAGAATAATTAGACAAATACCACCTATCCCGGGATGACCTCCCCAATGAGGCATCCACTGAAACCGTGAGCCTTCTGATATACGTTAACATACTCTATGTCCCTGTGTACCTGGAAAATAAAGTGGGAGTGAGCTCGAAAGCTCAGTGGATCGATCCTACACATCACATGCATTATACAGACCCAATCCAAAACATTACAAGCACTTTCAAACATTAGGCGTTTCAAATATTCATTTGTTTAGTTGTAGTCTCAGGCCGGAAGAGGGTTGAGATGCCTCTCGGTATTCCCTGTGATCTAATCAAATCTCAGAAGGTTCCAATGACTTTCTAAAATCAATCGACACTCACATCATAACCTAAGAGAGTGTACTTATCACGACTCATACTATCTGTCAAAGACTTTGAGCTGTCACAGTCAACTCCGGGTGGGAATACCTACAATCCGCCTTGTAGCTTGTAATACCTGAAATTTTAGTGACGTAATAATCGAAATTTGAGTTTAAAACACATACAGGTATATATTTATATATAAATACATAAATATGTTTGTCATGAGTATGCAATTAATAAGTTAGCATAGAAGTATAAAGGAATATATATTGATTAATAATAGCCATATAAGAATTGTTTGGTAAATATATGCTTCTCTATTTGAATAAGAAAATAATATTTTTAGTATGATATTAATATAGAAAAGTATGTGTGTAAAGTATTAATTAGATGCACTCATAAAAATAATATTTCGTTTAGTATGATGGTAATATACATAGAGAAGAAATGTGTAAAGGAAAGGCATTCATGAATGAAATATCTCAT
>JAJIYU010014482.1:0-13207 GCA_030144865.1 Tinospora cordifolia
ATAATCTTAACAAAACTCTATTGATAGGAAAAGACTAGAAATCTTAACTACGAATGAGACTAAAGACTTGACAAATAGAAGTCTTATTTTGCTCATAATTAAATAAATTTTGATATCAATAAATAATTTAAATTTTAAAAATTAAGTTATTAGAAATTTAATTCTACGAAAAAGGTTTGTAAGTACATTATTAAAATTGCAACTTTAAACTATGGAAATTCAGAAGACTTGGAAGTATTTTAATTAGAATATATAAAATTCTAAAAATGAACAACGATCCAAAATTTGTTGAAATTGATTTCGAGAATATATAATTATTTTAGGAAGTATTTGAGTCTGAGAATAACTTGAATGAGATTAAATCTGAATTAAGAAATTAGTGAATCTCATTAACTGTTGAATTTTAGATTCTAGATTTTAAATATTGAGGATTTCGAATGAAAGTAAGGAAGCTTGAAGATCAGGAAATCAGGTGGGCATGACTTCCTTGCTCATATGTATTATGTGGATTTAAGATTCAAAGCATTTGATTGAATAGTTCTAGGTTATTAGAGGTTTTATTATGAAATTGATTGAATTGTTTGGAATGTTTGTATGATGATTCGACTGAATGATAACGCATTTAATTTCATGCACAAATATTTCATGACATGCATAAATAAAGGAAATGCATTAGCATCAGTTACTCATTTGACTATCATGTAACTTGCATTTTCTAACATTGGGTATTTATTCAGACTACTATTGCATGATATGCACAAGTTGAGAAATTATTTAGTAGATTGTGAAATTGTTTAGCATGATTGATGATTGTCTATAACACTAAAATAAGACGATGGTTTATTAAGAAATCCACGTACCGGCACGATTGACGAGCCTGAAGCGGATCGATGTGGCATCTCCTATATGTCACTGCTTGAGATTGTCGAGCTACAAGGCAAATCATAGGTATTCCCACCAGGAGTTGACTGTGACAGCTCGAAGTCTTTAAGAGACGGTACGAGTCGCGATAAGTACGCTCTCTTAGGCTGTGATGTGAGTGTTGATTGATTTTAGACGGGTATTGGAACCCTCTGAGATTGGATTGAATCACAGGGAATACCGAGAGACATCTCAACCCTCTTCTGGTCTTAGACTCCGACTAAAATAAACGAATGTTTGAAACGCCTAATGTTTGAAAGTATTTGTAATGTTTTGGATTGGGTTTGTATAATGCATATGATGTGTAGGATCGATCTACTGAGCTTTTGAGCTCACTCCCACTTTATTTTTTTCAGGTACACGTGGACCTAGAGTACATAACCTATGTCAGAAGACTTGCACTCTGATAGGACACCTCGTGGGGAGGTCGTCCAGGATAGGACCTAGAGGTCATATTTTATTTATTTATTGGACTATTTTAATGTGCTTACTGTGAGTTTAACTTTGGTATATTTTATCTCTAAATGGCTATTCATGTTTAATAATTTTAGTTTGAATAAATAGTTTTAAAGTTTTTTCGCTGCATTAATTATGATTTGTACTGTTAAATCCGGTGAATATATTGAGAACTTACTTTGATTCTTCTATTTTGTTTAAGAACTTTATTCAGACATTTACTAGAGAACAAATAGTTAGAGATAGAACTTTGAAGCAAAAGATTTTTACAGAATGAAACTTTTAAGTAGCATCTCGATTTTCAACGGGCAATGATCCACACGTGAGGTAACACGTGAATGGAGGTCCGACCAAAAATTGGGGTGTTACACATCCTCTAGCAATTGTTTGAATTCTTCATTCTAGTTTAGATAATGTAACATGGCTATCATAGGACTCCAAGGTAGTCTCTACATATCCCCATTGACTATTACTAACTCTCCAGATGGTAGAGTTAATGTAATGTTCGTATTGGGTAATCGATCTAATCCTAGTGTTGAGTCAACCAGTCCATAACTAGTATCACATCATACCCTTAAGGTCAGTAGTTATTAGTTTGTCTCCAAATCTCAATTCACATGTACACACTTTTCAAATACTACAGTGTTTCTTATGGGAGTGGACACATGCAATGGTTCTGGTGATATGGATGTCACTAGCTGTAATCTCCTAACCAGTTCTTCTGATACAAATGACTCAGTGGACACGAATCAAACAAGACTTTTGCAGCAACATTGAACAAAAGGAAAATACTTTCTACTGCAGGTGCAAGATCAACCTAGACATCAATAGCATAAAGTTGGGCTTGGTTTTGACCTTGATTCTAGTTTTGCCCCTAATTTTGTTGTGATTGGGGTTGTGGCTGATGCCTTTGTTGTGGATGCCCATCTTGTCCATGCGCCTACTATTGTTGAGGAGGAGCTGGAGCTCT
The DNA here is from genome assembly GCA_030144865.1 of Tinospora cordifolia. Classification (NCBI taxonomy): domain Eukaryota; kingdom Viridiplantae; phylum Streptophyta; class Magnoliopsida; order Ranunculales; family Menispermaceae; genus Tinospora; species Tinospora cordifolia. Next base: position 2,348 of record JAJIYU010014482.1, read on the forward strand.
ATTAGGACAGTTTTTTGCAATATGTCCTCTCTGCTGGCACAAGAAGCACAACCCTTATATCTTTGCTTGCTCCTTCTACTCATCCCTAACATGATCAGTCCATGCTTGTTGGCTCTGCTGCATGTTGTAATTTTTTGCCTGATTCTGATTCTAAGGCACTTGGTGTCCATCCTTGTAATACCCCAAAGTTTTCAAATGCACACAACTTGAAAATAAATTTTTAAAAATTATGAAATAAATATAAAAATGTGTGAAAACATGTTTTAAATGACGATTATATAGTATGGTATGAAAATAAAATAAATCAAGATGTTTGATAATGGGAAACACATTGAAAAACGTTGAAAAAAGATGATGTTACACTGGTGACCGTGGTCACTAAAGGATGACCGTGGTCCTCAGTGAAAAATTCGGGGGAAAATCTTGGTCACCGTGGTGACCGCAGTCCGTAAAGTGCTGACCTCGGTCATTGTGCGAAATTTAAACAGTTTCAAGCTCGTGATTCGTCATTCACGCACAGAACTTCCCGAATCGATCCGGAGTTTCAGAGATATGATCCAGAGCTGATTCAAGGAGGAGCTAAAGGTCTAAGGTAAGAATCTGAACCTCTTAATCATTTAAGTTTCAACTCTATCGATTCATTCAGATTCTGTATCAAAAACTAAGGTTTTGAGGGTTTTGATGAATAAAATGATCTAGAACCCTGTAAGCTCGGATCTTTCTTCTAAACTGATAGTTTATCGATTTAAAACTGAATTCTGGAAGTTTTAACTGTTCAATTGCAGTTTTAGACGGATCTAGAGGAAATTTGCCTATCTAGAGGATTTCTGAAGGTGCAAATCGCTTGATAGGTAATGAAACCTAATCCGTTCCTCTTTTGAAGTTGGAGTTAGTTTTAAATGTGTTCTATTCTTAGTTTGGAACGCGTTGACTGTAAGTTTGCATTTTTGTGAGGAAAAATGAAAATTTGGGATTTTTTGTAATGTTGTTGAAGAGGGATTTTTGATGATTTCGACTGAATGACGAAGTTTAATTATTTTAGATTTTGGAATTCGAGCGTGATCCTCGCAAGTAGGTGCAATGGTCGTTCATTGTTATCAGGTGGGTGGGATTCTCTTGCTCATTAGTATTATATAGGCTTGAGGTTCAAGGCATGATGTTTGTGTAGCCTATGATGTTAGATGCATGCTAGGGTGTGTATATTTCTTGGATGCCTTGAGTGATGTTTGAGCATAATGTCTGGTTATATGTTTTCAGTATTTTCTTGAATATGCAGCATAATGTCTGGTTATTTATGTCATCTGCTACATGATTTAGATACTTTGATTGATGATTGGGTATGGAATGAAATATATTGAAACTAAAGAAGATTAAATTAAGATTTAATAAATCAACGTACCGGGGCGATGATAGGTATCTGTCGATGACTCTTGGACGTGGCCGTATCTGCCGCACGACATCTTCCAGATCCCATCGTTGGTGTTCTTAATGAAGCCTCCTGCGAAGGCTGAGAGTTTCTTCGGACGGGCGAGCATTGGTCGTACACCATTGCGCCTATTCTTGGATGACGTGACAGGTCGTGAACGGTATCGTAACTCGAGGCGGTACCGGCTAGGATCGATTTTTTGTCACTGAGGAACACCGGGAGTATAGCTCTTTTGGTCTTAGGATACAACAAAACAAATAACTGTTTGAAACGATTAATGTAATGATGCATGTTTTGGATTTCTGGTTTATATAATGCTAGTGATGTGTAGAGATGATCCACTGGGCTCTCGAGCTCACCCCATTTTCTTTTACAAGTACTCGTAGAAGTGGAGTACCCTAGTTGACCATTGATTTGGAGTTTGTTGGTGATCTCGCCGAGAGGTCGCTGCGGGACTAGTTATTCTTATTTTTGTTTATGTTTTCACAGATCATGTATATATTTTGAACAGGCCGTGTGGCTAAATATTTCTTTTGGAATTGTTGTACATTTTCAAATGTTGTTGGGACATTTGGCTCTGTGAGCCTAATTTTGATCATAGTTTTGAGATGATTTTGGCAATGTTACTTTCAGAGGTTGATTACATGTATGTGATAGTTTACTTGAACCCTGCTATATGGGTTGATGATTTTGATGGTTTCTGCTGAAGAAATGATTTTCCATTATAAATATTTACTGTGAAAAATTCGGTGAAGTATTTGAAATTATGTTTTTGAATTATGATATCCATTGATAGACACAGTAGGATGTTTATCTAGGTTAACATGTTTTCTCATGATATGAGATTGAGAGTCGGGTTTAGTGAGTAGAAATGAGGTTAACGACCCCTGGTTCCCGGCGGATCAGACCCACAGAGAGGTGAAAAGTCCCACGTGCACAGTAAATCAGCTGAAGGGAGTGCTTGTAGATGCGCTGGCCCACGTGTCGCATGCAGGAGGACTTGGGTTCCGGTCTGGGGGCTCGGGGTGTCACAATCCTGCCTGTTTTGCCTCTTCTATGAGGCCCCTACCACTTGTTCTGGCTGTGACCTCTTTTATCTATTCCTCAAGGCCTACTCATACTCAAGATCTAGCTTGATCAACTATTGCCCTTTCCACCATTTCCTTAAGGGTGGTTAATCTCAAAGGATGTATTATTTTTTATATTTCTACCATTAGCACTTTGGTAAACTTGTCAGCCTTGGACTGCTCATCCCTTACTAGTTCTAGGACAAACCTCGACAGTTCAGTGAATTTTTGTTTATACTATGCCATGTCATATTCTTTTGTGTTAGTCAAATGAACTCCGACTGTATCTGTTTTGTCTTCACCATGGTGAAGAAGTGTGAATAGAACAGAGTCTTAAACTATTCCTAATTTATAGTAAACACATCTTTAGCGGGATCATTCGTGCCATCTCCCACCAATAATGATAGGCGGGTCCCTCAAACTGGTGCACTGCTAATGCAACTCTTCTTGTGCCAGTTGCCCCTAGGGCATTCAAATGTTTGTTCATCGCTTTGAACCACTTTTTCAATAGTTACATGATCAACTAAACCATCAAATGTGCCTCTGGAGTTCTATCAATAAGTTCTTTTGTTCTCTATCATCTACTAGAGGTTGGTCCCGTGCCACTAGACCATTAGGTAATGGAGCCTGCTGAATTTGGAGTTGAGGTTGTGCTTGTGGCTGTGGCTGTACTAGCGGCTGGTTTTGCATCTCTACAAGGTTCATCATGACTTGTGCCACCACTTGCTGAGTGAATCCAGCTAACATATCCATAGTCACTACTATCCCAGCTGGAGCTGCCGCCACTGGCACTCCGTCATCCCTTTGCCCAAATTCATCGATATTCTCATCATTCATGTCATTACCTCTAGTTCTTGCCATTATCTACAAGTCAAAAGTCATTTTAGTATCCATCAATTCAAGGAGATTCATAATCTAATCTTAATTCAATTTGGGTTACACAAACCCTTTTTCATCTTAGAATCCAGATACTAAATGTTTTTGCAACTTGTAATAAGTGTCATCTTTCATATCTTTATTCATAGTTATGATCATATTGTTAGAATAGCTTTTCTCGCATCATGTGCGCTATCACGACTCTAAGTTCACGTCTCTAAGTTCTCGGTTGGTTTTATGGCGTATCAGTTTATGCTTCTAAGTTTTGTTTGAGGATTTTCAAAGTCCTCTAATGTTGTTGGGTACAAGATTTGGTTTCATGATCACAATACATGTGATATATATATATATTTATGAATTTCAGATAAATAAAGCATGCATTCAAAATAATTAGGCATTCATACAATCATACATGTTTACGCTAGGATAGTAGAATTCCAAACTTCCATCTATGTTTTTGAGTTCGAATGTCACATACCACCTTTGCCCATCGACATAGATTTTCATTCAGAAGTTTTATTACACCCAATCAATTTCACAAATGTCTCTATTTCTAAGGCTTCCCAAGCCCCACTATAATTGACTATCCCATATTAGCCAAGTATAAAAAAATAAGTTCGTCCAAAGCCACTGATCATTTAACAAACATGGTCTGTCATTCTTCGATTCTAGGATTCCTCTATATCCTTGAATCCTATGTATCCCATATCACATAGAAACCATAGATACAGGATCCTCCCGATCTCATGTCCTAATCACACAAGTGTTTCGTTTTCACACATTTTCAGTTTCTGGCTTATATCCTATCGTTTTATTCATGATTCACTGTGCTACCCTTAGCAATACCCAAGTCTCTACTTAAGGTCTCTTCCCTAGACTTAGGGTCTTCAATCCTAGTTAAAAGGTTTTTCTGTCAAATCGACAACTTTGATCTATTCTTGATACCACCTTTGGCATCTACTTTAAACAGTAGTAAGTTATTTGCCCTTAATTACCACCCCTTAGTTTTTTTTTCTTCATAGAAAATAAGGGTGTTCTTCAACTTTGACTACTCGTATAAGCTGGTGGGACAACATCCAGATCAGACGACGATACCGAAGTCTACTTAGCAACCGTGCTTTCTAGAACAAGATCATCTGTCTCCCTTTCAATGTTTAGTTTTACTCGAGACAAGGCTTACCCACTATTAGCTCAACTCATAATCTTTGTATCCAAAAAAACAATTGGAAAACATATATTTCTTTTTTTCATTTGAAAATAATTTTCAAAATGATTTTAATTTCCAAAACAAGAGTTAGGGATTTCTAAATTAATTAGAATTAAAGGTCTTACCTGACCATCCTTTTTTTTTTCTAATCTTTGCCTAAGGCATCTACAGTCTAGGCCCTGATACCACCTTTGTAACAGGTTGGCTCCTGAATCTTTCACATGCGTCATAAGCAACGTGTTTGTCTTGTAATTTCACTCATATGCAGTCACTCCTACTTTCTATTCGAGAACTAGGATATTACTTTTTCTTACATCACTTATCATATTTGTTAGTTGCACCAGTCCATATCCCAAAGTATAAATACACTTGCTTAGCAATAACCTTTGGATCACATAATAACTAAAAAGACATTGATTTATGATTAGAGTTAAGAACAATTTTGTGGGCCGCATAGCCAACTTTTGATAAAACAAATACTATCTGGCCTAATGATCGACATCTGACATGATTAAATATGGTGGGTCACATACCTTACAATTGAAAATAGCAAATAAAGTTCACTTTCTAATATCCTCATATTGTGAGGCGCATTACCACTAATGAGTATTTTTACATTCATTTGTCAGAAGCAACATCTTCAATAGTTACCTGGAAAAGAGTGAGTGGGGTGAGTTCAAGAGTCCAGTGGATCATACACAATACATCAATAACATTATTTAAATCAAATACTGAACATGCAAATACTTATCATTCATTAGGCCTTTCAAACATCTAGTTATCAATAATTGTTAATTAGACCGAAGGGTCTAACCCAAGTGTTCTCTCATCATCATCATATCGAAAAAGACGAGAAAATTGCACTATATGCCAGATTCTAATGGGATCGGGGCACACCCATCACCCAACCTAGGAACTAGGGTCACACTAATCGCTCCATCACAAAAAAACTAGGGTCACACCCATAGTTCTATCATCGGGAACTAGGGGTAAACTCATCATTCCTTATCGCAAGAACACCCACAATAATCCCCCGTAGATTGCTATGACGGTATGTGGTTCAACTCTAAATTTATCTTTGCTTGTGTATCAACAAACATATCATTATGTATAAAGCATCATTGTACAATAACGTAATCATGCTAATCATTTTCTAAAACATAAATGCGGCAACAATCATTTCTCAGAAGCATAAAAGCATGTAAATACCGAACATGGACATATAACTTTTGTTATTCATTTTATTCACAAATCATTTAATCAACATCCTAGCATGCTTCTAGGCATTCAAACAATGTGAACATCGCATATTCAGTATTAAAATTCAAATAATATTAGGGAGCAAGGCAATCACTTCCACCTCAATCGTAGACTCTCTTGAACCCTTACACTGTTATTCCAACTTGTTTCGAGGCTTCAACTATCAATCTTCAAGATCTACGTTTTAAAATATGATTTAATAATTGTTCATCAACAGTACCTATGTATAGTACTGTATATATGAACAGTGTCATATCTATGAACAGTACGTATCTTTGAATAGTGAATGTAAATAATACTAAATACTAATAGTGAATAGTGTCGCACTTGTGAATAGTAGGCAACGTATAAGTAAACAGTAATACGTACTAAGATAGATAACAATCATAAAGACATCTCAAATCTCAAATAAAGACTTAGACAGAGTTATTATACCTGCTTTGATTTGTAGAGTCCTCCGATTGCTCCAAAAGAGGTGCACAGAAATAGACCTTCACTACTATTATGTAGAAACTAGGATATTTTTTCCTTTCTACTACTATATTTGTTGTCTAGAATAGCCAAAGAATAATAGAAGAAAGAAAGTATGCAAAGAAATTATTTCTTTCTTGCTGAAATAAATTTTCAAAATGAGGGGGGGATTTATAGATATTTTTGGCACAAAACAATGAATGTTTTTTATATTAGAATATACCTCATTAAAACCTTATTAGATAAAAACCAGTGGGAAAAAGATCTAGAAGAAAAAAATGTATAAATTCTTATGGAGTCTTATAATATTGTTAGGACTGTCTCGATAAAAGATTTGCAAGAAAAACCTAGTGGGACAAAACCTTAGCTAAGGGAAAAAGAGTACAGTGCACTAATTAATAACTCTTCTTTATTCTCATCCTATTGATGATATCATTTAAGATCTCTAAGTCGACACATCCCAATGTTATGAACAAACTTTTCAAATAATATAATCGATAAAGCCTTTGTAAACATATCTGCCAAATTGTCATTTGAATGAATTTGTTTGAACTTCAATAACCCATTCATTTGAAGATAATGTGTGAAAAAGAACTTTGGCAAAATATGTTTTGTTCTTTCTCCTTTTATGTATCTTCCTTTTAGTTGCGTGATGCAAGTAGCATTATCTTCATATAATATTGTTGTAGCATCATTCTTCAAAGATAACCTGCAAGTCCCTTCAATATGTTGAATCATTGATCTTTACCAAACAATTCTCGATTTGCCTCATGAAATGCTCATATTTTAGCATGATTTGATGATGTAGCAACTAATGTTTGTTTGGTAGACCTCCAAGATATAGTAGTACCACCATATGTTAATACGTAGCATGTCTGGGATCTTGCTTTTTGTGGATCTGATAAATATCCTACACCTGCATAACTAACTAATTATTCTTGAGATTCATTTGAATAAAATAAACTCAGATCAATTGTGCCTCGGAGGTAGCTAAATATAAGTTTAACTCCATTTTAATGTCTTCTTATAGGTGAAGAACTATATCTTGCTAATAAATTAATAGAAAATGTTATATCAAGTCTTGTATTGTTAGCAAGATACATTAATGCCCTAATGGCACTAAGATATGGTACTTCAGGACTAAGAGCTCTTCATCATCTTCTCAAAGTCGAAAATGATCTTTATTCACATCAAGTGAATGAACAACCATTGGAGTATTCAATGGATGAGCTTTAAATATGTAGAATCGATTCAAGATCTTTTCTGTATAAATTAATTGATGAATATAAATTCCACTTGATAAATGCTCAATCTGCAAGCCTAGACAAAACTTAGTTTTACTAAGATCTTTTATTTCAAATTCTTTCTTTGAATAATCTGGTACTTTTAAAAGTTTTTCAAGACTCCCAATAATGTTCAAATCATCAACATATGCAACAATTATAACAAATGTGGGTCCAATTTTCTTGATGAAAACACATGGACAAATTGAATCATTCTTATAACCTTCTTTAGACAAATATTCACTAAGACAGTTATACCACATTTGTCTAGATTGCTTTAGTCTATACAAAGATCTTTGTAACTTTATTGAATAAATTCTTCGAGAATTTGAGCTAGATGTTATAGGCATCTGAAATCCTTTTGGGATTTTCATATAAATATCACTATCAAGAGATCCATATAAGTAGGTTGTTACTACATCCATTAGATGCATTTCAAGTTTTTGTTGGACTATCAGGCTCATAAGATATCTAAATGTAATTGCATTGACTACAAGAGAATATGTCCCTTCATATTCAACACCTAATCTTTGGGAAAAACCTTGTGCAAAAAGTCACGCTTTATATCTTACGACTTCATTATTCTCATTTCTTTTTTGCACAAAAACCCTTTTATACCCTACAAGGGTCACACCTTCAGGTGTTTGGACTACATGTCTAAAAATGTTTCGTTTTATGAGTGAGTCTAACTTTGTCTGGATTGCATCTTTTCATTTTTGCCAGTCATGTCTTTTATGACATTCTTCAATAGATTTAGGTTCAAGATCTTTGCTTTCATTCAAAACATCAAGCGCTACTTTATATGCAAAGATATCATCCACAACCTTTTCTTTTCGATTCTATCTCATCCCGGTGGTGCTATAACTAATTGAGATTTCTTCATTATTTTAGGTATATGTACCTCTTCTGGGGTTTCATTATTAGTTATGTCACTGATCTCTTTAGGAGTATCTATCTCCTCCATTTAGACATCCTTATCAGTTGCTCCTTTTCTATTTCGAGGATTTTTATCTTTAGAAGCAATTGGTCTACCACGCTTTAGGTGTGTCTTAGATTCATTTGCAACAAGTTGTCCTTCAGGGACTTCAATATGAGTTGGAGCATTGACAGCTGGTATATGAGGTTTAGTCACTCTTTTAAGGTTATTGAATGCATCTAGCAATCTATTTGCAATATTTTGTAAATAAATTATCCTTTGAACTTCATGTTCACATTGCTTTGTTCAAGGATCAAATTGGGATAATGATGAAGCATTCCAATCTATTTCTTTTCCCAGCTGTTTATTCTCTTCCCATAATGTTGGAAAAATTGTCTCATTAAAATGACAGTCAGCAAATCGTGCTATAAAAATGTCTACGTCACAGGTTTGTAAACTCCAACCCCCGAGACTTTCAGTTTGGACTTTACGACAAGGCTGACTGGGCCAATGTTACTTTAGAAGTACATAACTTGACTTTCTATTTCAATTATTTCATGCCTTAATAGTATTTAAGAGTACATAACTCAAATTTAGGAATTTAATAAGGCAATAATACAAGAAATAAAAGAAATTCATAAACTTTATTAATGAAATAAAATTGAGTACATAATTCAATTTAAAAAAACTATTACAGCAAAAAATTCAAAATTTGCGCAACATGCCCTTACATAGAAATTAGAAACTTTCTAAATAAAAAAAACTTAACAAATAATGGTCTTCATGTAATTCAATTTGCTGAAAAAATAGAATGGGTGAGCACATAGCCCAGTGGATCTTTTTCAAACCACTAAATTACTAATTTAGTATTAATAACATATTCAAATTCAAACATTTGTAAATCATTAGACATTTCAAACAATATTTTGATTATAGTTGTAAATTTGACTGAAAGGGTTTTAAAGCCCTTGATGTTCTTTATCAAAATACCTCCCTTGAGTGAAAAAACATTTTTTTTTGTCAAGTTTCATTGGACTTAGGGCCTAATCTATATTCCAAGTACTTTAGGACATCACCCATGTGAACTAATCACATGTAAAGAACACCCACAATGACCCTCATGTTCACTATAACAGTACGTGGTTCTTAATCTCGACATTTTTCAATTAAATCTCATAATCATGAATCATAAATAAATCATACTAAAAAAATAAATAAAAATAATTTCAACATATAAACATTCAAAACATGAAAGCAAACACTTAGTATGTATCATACTTTAAAATAAATCTAAACATGTACAATCTAATCATGACATGATTCAATGATGTACATACAAATCTAAAATATATATTTTTTTTAAAAAAATAATAAAACATGTTATTCAAACATAAAATACATACCAACTAAAATTAAATATGCATGAACATGGTATTAAACTAAATAAGTAGAATAGGGGTTTGAGAGGTCACTTCCACCTTAAAAATAAATTTCTTTTACACGCCTCTGAAATCCGACAGAGTTCCAAATCTTCTAAACACTCAAGAACTCTCAAGAACACTCAAGAACAGTTCAAGACTACTCAAGAACTGAGGGGATTGTCCAGAAGAAGGCTAGAGAGAGAGAGTCAAGAGGGACTAGTATGTTCTTCCTTTGGGATGAAAAGAATGAGAGCACTAGAGGTCCTTTATAGAGTTTAGGGAGTGAAAATTAGTAACTTTGGACATTTTTCATATAGAAATATTCTATTTTTATTGGATTTTGACAGCTCCAATTCAAACCATGGGTTTTAGGGTTTTTTGTGTATTTTTCAGAATTTTCTTTCTATTTTTTGGTTTTTCCTTTTGTTTTTTCTGTCTTTTACCCTTTTTTTCGAAGCTGATCATGGCCACACGATCTCGCCGAAATTGCCAAAATCGTGCGGCGTGCATTTGATTCATGCGCCTGTGCAGTTCATACATACATACATACATACATACATACATACATATATATACACACACACAATGTTATAAATGTTACAATTTACACTTTTATAATTTTATACTATTATACATACAATTATTTATGTATTACTATTATAAATTTACACTTATATTAAATAAATATAAGCATACGACATTTTTTTAATTAATTAAAAATGTTAAACATTTACGCTTATATTCTATTATATATATTTCCATATATATATTCTTATAATATGATATTATTTTAACACCCACATATTATTCATACCCATATTATTTAATATTATTTTTACAACCATAACAAATATGTTTATATACTTGTATTTATCTAATTTATATATCCTTGTATATATGTATATATGTGTGTGTGTGTGTGTGTGTGTGTGT
>JAJIYU010014483.1:0-13200 GCA_030144865.1 Tinospora cordifolia
ATATATATATATATATATATATATATATTGGGGCTGCAGCCTGCAACGCCTTTTATTAAATTTTTTTTAAAATAAAAAAATAAAAAAAACAGTCACTAAGAGCTCAGTCTTCACCAAGTGCTTGGTGACTGTCATTGGCATCAGACGCCTAACCATGGGCGTCTGACGCCAAGCTGGGACATTGAGCACCACGTAGGCACTCAATGTCCCAGCGTTGGGGATGCCCTAAGTTCTCATCCTGAAGGCTTAGTTGGCGCTTGAGAAATTTTTTTTTTTTTTTTTTATCTGAACCAGACAAGGAAACATTTACAAACCAATAAAACGAGGCAGAGACTCCTCCCAATTTGCACTAGACCTATGTCTCATGCTATACTTTGCCATGTTATGGGCCCATGTATTTTGGGTTCTCGGGACATGCATGAAAGTATTTCCTTGTCTCTCAGCCATTCTCTGGATATCGCAGATAATCGACATGATGCCTTCAATCCCCTCTGCTCCTCCTGTTAAGATTTGAATGATCATTTTGGAATCTGAGCACACCTCCAACTTTCTGTAGCTCTGATTTTGGTCCATTCCCCATAGTATAGCTCACGCTTCAGCTTCTTCTACCGAGTGAGTCTCACCAAAATGTTGGTTACCCCCCTCACTATGAGATTTCATTTGATAACATAACCCACCCCAATGCAGTCTCAGCAAACTCAGGACACCTAGCTGCATCTGTGCATAATCTGAAATCAGTGGTGCTTGAAAACCGTTCTCTGGAAATTTCCCCCTGTTCTTCTTCCCTGCTGCTCCTTATGCTCTTGTTAAATTCCTCAATTTTGCTTCTAACGACCTCAATAGCCCTGTTCGAGTACCATCTTACTCCTTTGAAAGCACACTCATTTCTGCATTTCCATAACCTCCACAGACCCCACGCCATCCATTGCCAAAACAGATCATCCACTCCCGTCTGCTCTGCCCAACTCTTGATATTGCACCATGCTGCCTAAAAAGAGTCACCTGCAAACTGTCTGGCATCCAGGCTGCGTGGGCTACCGAACCAGAAGGCACGTGCAAAGTTGCATGTAAAAAAAATTTGGATACTCCCTTCTGCATGATTCTGGCAGAGCCTGCATTCCTCCTGAATGAATATCTTCCTCTTCCTCAAAGCCTTTGGAAAAGCAAGAAAATTTTTACATGCTCTCCACAGAAAAAACTTTATCTTTGGTGTTGTTTTCAACCTCCAGATTTGCTTCCATATGACAGTAGCTTGGGATTCACTCTGCTGAGCCGATGTAGATGCATCCTTTGTTGATGTATTAAACCTTGTTTTAGTAGCTGTATAGTACCCACTTCGAACTGTGTAATGCCTAGATTTAGAAAAGTGCCAAATAAGCTTGTTTGGGCATCCTTCTCGGCTTATCGGTATACTTCGAATTTTTTCAACATCCTCACTACGAAACAAACTTCTAAGCATGCCAATATTCCACTCACCTCCCCCCTGTGTTATCAACTCATTTACTGAAGATACATCCTGCTTAGGTTCAAATATAACCTTGAAAGTAATTGGTCTTGGCACCCATGGATCCTTCCAAATATTGATGTTCTCACCTGTACCAACTCTCCATCGGAGACCTCTTTTTAGCAGCATTCGACCAGCTAGCAGACTCCTCCATCCCCACGAGGGTCTCCGACCAAGTCCCGCCTCAAGGAAGGATGAGTTCGGAAAATACTTTGCTCTAAGGATCGACCCCAACACCCCATCTGGATGGTGAATCAGGTTCCAGCACTGTTTAGCCAGTAGTGCTAGGTTCATTCCCTCCATATCTCTTACTCCAAGCCCCCCTTCCATTTTTGTCCGGCAAAGTTGGTTCCAGCTACACCAATGAATGCCTGATTCCTTCTTGTTTTGGTTCCACCAGAATTTTGCCATGAACGTTGAGAGTTTCTTATATACCCCTTTTAGCTAGTTTGTAACATGCCATAAAGTAATTAGGGATGGCTTGCACTACTGCCTTCAACAAAATTTCTTTCCCAACAAAACTAAGATATTTTTCTTCCCAACCTCCAGTGCTTTTTTCCACTCTACTAACAATTCTACCAAAGATTTCCTTTTTACTCCTTCCAAATGATACTGCTGCACCTAGATACGTACTGAATAATTCATTAACTCTTATCTGCAAGACCCTGACTAATTCTTCTCCTTCCTCTTTTGTCACCATCGGGCTGAAAATTACTGCACTTTTTCTTTTGTTAATCAGCTGACCCGAAGCTTTACAATACATCTCAAGAATTGCCCACAACATTGCTACATCTTCCTTCGATGCTCTGCAAAAAAAGAGAGAATCGTCTGCAAATAGGAGATGGGTAATTCTGGGCCCGGAGTGACCTATCTGAAAACCATGTAAAGCACCCTCCTCTACTGCTCTACGCAACATTCCTGTAAGGAATTCGGTACATAGTATAAATAAGTAGGGAGAAAGTGGGTCCCCCTGCCTTATTCCCCGTGATGGGCGAAATTCCTTGCTTTGGGAACCATTTACTATTACCCTGTAAGACACAATAGATATGCATGTATGGATCCATCTGATCCATTTTTCAGGAAATCCCATCTGCGAGAGAACCATCCCTATAAAGTTCCATTCTAGTCGGTCGTAGGCCTTTGACATGTCTGTTTTTATGATAGAGTCTTTATGACCTCTTCCCTTCCCTAATATAGAGTGAATCACCTCATGCGCCACTAGGATATTTTCTGATATTTGATGTCCCTTTATGAACGCACTTTGCTCCTGGCTGATAAGCTTCGGCAGAATTAGCTTCAGCTTGTTTACCATAGTCTTTGCAAGGATCTTGTAGATTGTGTTGCACAGGCTAATGGGCCTAAATTCACCAACATTCGCCGGGTGGTTACACTTTGGAATTAGTGCAATTAAAGTCTTGTTCCATTAAGGATCAAAGCTGGAGGATTCAAAGAAATTCAAAGCTCCTTTAGTTACCACCCTTTTTGTGATCATCCAAAAATCTTGGTAGAACCCCGCTATTAGCCCATCCGGACCTGAAGCTTTTACTGGATTCATATCAGATAGGGCTTCCTCTATGTCTCTCGCTGTTATAGGATTATTTAGAATCTCTAGATCTGATTCATCAACCCTTTTGGATATAATACCTTCTCTGAATAAGGATAAGTCTGCTGGTTCAGACTTGTAAATTCCTTTGAAGCGCCTCACAAACATTTCCTTTAACATACTAGAATCACTCACCCAGCCCCCATTGTGATCTGTTAATCCCCTGATACAATTCATCCTCCTTCTCTGCTTGGATTTTTCATGAAAATATCTTGTATTTTGGTTCCCCTTTGTAATCCAGTCCACTCGAGTTCTTGTTCTCCAATACTCCTCTTCAAGTTCTAAATTCTCCTTTAGCCCTTCCTCAACTTTCCTTATTTCCTCGCTGCTGGCTCCTCTAGCATAGCAGTCCTCAAGCATAGATGTGAATATTTCGATCATTCTCTTGGAATTTGCTTCTGGTGTACATTTCCTCCATATTTTTAGCTCTTTAACTGTGAGCCTAATCCACTCAGATAAGGGTCCACAAGGCCCTACTTGGCTCCAACTCTTTTCAACTATTCTCCTGCAATCATCTCTTCTTGCCCATCTATTATCATAGCACATTCTTTTTCTAGACCACATATGTCTCCATCCTTCAGTTTCAATCACTATAGGGAGATGATCAGATCCCATCGACGGAATAATTTTTGCTCTTGCTTTTGGGAACATCTCCATCCAGTCTCTTGATCCCATTCCTCTGTCCAGACGTTCCAGGATCAAATCCTGGCCTTTTCTTCTATTACTCAAAGTAAATAACTGCCCTGCACTTCCCAAATCAACCAAACCATTAGTAGTAATAATATTCCTTAAAGTCACGCCCCTCACTTTCTGACCAAGGAAGACCCCCTTTCTTTTCCTTTGCTTCTATGATGGCATTGAAATCACCCAGTAAAACCACTGGCTGCATGGTTGAAACAATCCTACTTGACAGGATCTGTCGTTGCTTCCTCCTTTCCCTTAGATCTGTACTGGCGTGTACGCCAATTGCTCTCCATTTCTTGCTACTTGAGGGTTCATCCACTAGAATTTCCATAAAAAAGTCTGAATACATGACTATGGATACATCTTCTTCCTCTTTCCATAGGACACTCATCCCACCCCTTGTCCCCCTAGCTGCCACTGTCAACCCACATGGGAAGTTCAGTAGTTTTCGAACTCTTTCAACTCTTTCCACACTATTTTTCGTCTCCAGTAGGAAGATTACCCCTGGGGAATGGCTGCTTGTGAGCCTTCTTAGCGCTTGGACTGTCAGGGGGTTCCCCACTCCTTGACAGTTCCATGCCATTATCTTCATTTTGAGTCTTGGGACAGTTCCGAGCCGCTCTCCTCCACCCATACATCTAGGACCTGCTACTTTCCTTTCGTCTTTTTTGATACTACTCCCTTCTGCTCCTCTGTTAAAAAACATTTGAATTGGGCTCCTACCCTCCCTGTTGCTCCATCCTCCCCTGGTGGAGGGGCTGGAAGGAGAAGTGGTTGATTAAAGCTCTCCTGCTCGATTCTTGTTCTTTTCCTACTTGGGACCCTGCTCCTTTCAGTTTTTTCCCCTGCACCTTTCTCTGTTCTTCCTTGTATTGATAATCCCGCTGCTTGCCTTCGTTTCCCCCCTACATTTTGGTTTGATTCCTGTACAGTTATCCTTTTCCTTGTCTCTGGATCCCCACCACTCTCCCAACCTATCCCACTGGTCGTCTTACCCGTCAGCTGCTGATGGCCCGCTGCTACTGCAAGGGATATAGGATAATATCCTGTAACACCCATTGGGAGATAAGGACCTCCCTGCCACCAGAGAAGAGGGTTTGTGCCCCCACCCATTTTGGTTCCCAGTCCTCCTTTAACTTTTCCAAACACCTATCTTCTGGACAGTAGGGGCTCTGTATATTAAGCTTTGTTGCTGTCATTTTGCTAGCCTGACGCCTTCCTACCTCCTGCGCCTCTATATTCGAATCCGTGCTAGAGTGAGCCAATGCTCTCCCCTCACTGTCTTCTTCTGGGATCACCGTACCCATTCTCTTCTCCTTTTGGTCCCTTTCTTTCCTTGTTTCCCTCATTCGGGATCCTGTTTGGGGACTTTTATCTCCTGAGTCTTCATGAACTGGGTCTCGATTCTCTCTGTTCTCCTCTCCTAGCGGTGAGGAGGTCTGGCTGACCTCTTCCTTTTCCTTTCTCCGCCATGAGCTGCCCCCACCAGTTCTAGTCGTACCCATTGGAGCCCTTAGCCAGTCACCATACGGAGTCATCCCCTTAAACTCAAGCACGATCCCTTCTTTTTTTAAATCACAGAAGGTTGTCTCGTGGTCTAACCTTCCACAATGATGACAAAAGACCGGGAGTCTTTCATATTTGAGGGTGACCCATTTTGTAGAGCTGCCCCCTTTGATCTGAAAGCCTCTCACTAAAGGTTTTTCTGTGGAAAGTTCTACTCTTGCTCTCATGAACTTACACTGCTTCGCGGTTAAAGTTTACGTCCATTTTTACAACATCTCCCAGCTTTGCTAGCCACTAAGGGTAGAATTTTTGGGTCTCTGTATTCCAGGGGGAGCCCATGAAACTGTACCCAGAGTCGGGTCGTGTTAAATACAAACAAGTTCTCTTCATTTCCAGGTTCCCATGCTTTCACTAGGAAGATGTGGTTTTCATACAACCACGGTCCATTTTCTAAAACGAAAGTTTTGGTTCTCTCGTCTTCGAAAAAAACCTGAAAGATGTTTGGTTCCACCTCTTTGAACCTTGTTTTCAAGTTGAGACCCCAAGCATGCAGTAAGCTCTCTCTCATTCCAGCTCAGCTATATTTCCTCCCTCTCAGCAGTTTCCCCATAACACTAGGTTGATTTCTTGACAAGCATTGCCTTTGTAACTCCTTCGGAATTGTGAGCTCTGTTTCTTCATTGGTAAGCTTTATTGAGCTGCTATGTCATCTTCCATCTTTATTTCTGGTTCCACCTCTCTTCTTCCGGGTGTTCGTTCAACCTACACCCACTACCTCACGGTGTTTTTTATTTTTTTTTTATTTTTTATGATACAGCCCCACTCACGGGTCGAGCAAAAAATCCCTTTTTCAGGGAGCAAACAAGCTCACAATGGAGCGCATCTTTGTGCATCAGAAATTGGCGCTTGAGAATTAAAATCCGTAACTTGGCTTCTTTTCCGCAAGGCGAGGGTTAATTCGAATTAACAAGTCCAGTAATTATTATTACCAAAGAATTGAACAAAGGGTAGATAGTAGGAAACCTTAACCAGTCACATTTCTCCGTCAGAATTGACTTTGAATACCACCGTCATTCAAATTTGAAACGTAACAAGAAACAAAAATAAATAAATAAATCAAGAATGGCTTCTGTTGTAAACTACAATCAAGAATTTAATACCAATGAATGATGTCCCAACATTTCACTTTTCCTTTCCTTACACCTGTGAAGTATTGCCTTTTTCTTTTTTTATTTGGTAGGCGGTCACCGCCACCTTCAAGAAAAAAAAAAAAACAAAAAAGATTGAACTCAAATTTAATACATCCGATGCATCTGCAGTAATCTTTTTCTTACGAATTAAATGTTATAGTTTTACCATTTGCTTAAAATCAAAACGAAAAGTAAGGACTTGCATAGCTACTGCAGTAGGTTCCTCGGCTTCCTTTTGTTGTTCTTCAATCTTTGTGTGCATGTGCATGGGCATGTGAATCGATTGGAGGGAAGTATTTTGCATACTTATCTGCCTTCACCCCGGACCGGCTCTCATAGTACTCAACAACAGCAGCTCCAGCTAATGCAGCGAGGGTCAGCGCCTGGGCGTGGAGCCTGGTTTCAGATCAGGCAAATAACAATCAAACAGTTGTAACCCAAAGACAGCAAGTTTAAGGACGTAAATCGTGAATATAGCAAATTAGCAGGCACAAAGAAGGAAAAAAGTTTCATATTAGTGCAAGTTTCTAGAGGGAACTTCAACCTGAAACGCAAGTGTTTCTGCCACTCTGATATATCTATATTGCCTACATGTGATAAGTTGTTGAGAAAAACTAAGAACATATTTGGGCTCCAAAAGGATCCAATACCTAACCAGTTTTACTTTCCGAAAGTCATTTAACCCATTTCCCAAGTAATCAGAACCTTTTGAGTGTGAGATGCAAATCATTACTTACCCAACTATTCAGAATTGAGTGTGAGATGCAAATCATTACTTACCTAACTATTCAGAATCTAATCATCATTCATCAGTAAGCAGTCAATTTAGAAAGCCTTCTGGCTTATGTTTACCACAAAATCTAACATAAAGGGCCATTACAGGGGACAGCGTAATAACATAAGTCTAGAATCGTATATGAACACCTCTCCTAAAAAAAAAACACTTATGGTTGACAAGATAAATCCTAAACTAATGACACAACAACTCAACACCTCCAATGATGCAATTGCTCATGAGCAATTGATATCCGAAGTGTTTCGTAAAACATTGTTTCTTTTCTTTTATAAAGGAAAGAAGTTCAAGGTTAAGGTTGTGCAAGCCTGCAATAGCTTTTTGTTGAACACCACCTGTTGAACACAACACCAGGTAATAATCTTATGTCTCGTTTCATGCGCCCAACAAGTTCATATTGTTTATAAATTCACTGTTTAGAAATTAGAATGCCCAGTATTGTTTCTGTAAAGCATTGACAAAATTTTAATAAAATTCAAGTAGGTCAGCTTTAAGACAACCACATGAATGGTGAATTCAGGCCGTGCCGCCACGAGTAGGGGCCCAAAAGACGACGGCCCTGGCCCCTTATTTAAGCCCCATATAAAAGCATTTACAAAGAGCAGCATATCATTCAAAACCAACAGCCCAGCACAGGGAAATTGGTTCGAGTAACACATCCAAGGGAAAAACCCTAACTAAAGCATCATTAAAATTCCAAGTGCACCCATCACCAATTTGAGTCTAAAATGGCACACAACCTCTTCTCACCTTTTTTAGATGGTCCAAACATCCGTCCTCAAACTAAGAATAATAATTCTCTTGACTTATTAACGTACTTAGATTCACATGATCTATCAGTAAAACAGATCAACAAACCCTAAATCTAATCAAGAAATAATCAAAATTGAACATAGGGAATAAATAAATAAATAAGTCAAGCTCCTTCATTCGCATAATTCGCAGCACAAATGCCAAAAGATGTCAAACCCTAAACCACAAATTGGATTCCGACCACCTTTTTCTCTTTCATTTCAATTATTTTCACCAATTCAGCACACAAAAATACACAAAATTGCCCAAAAAAACAGGATGGCACTTCCAAATCTGAACTAATAACATAGCAACAGAAGATCAGTGGAAAAAAAGGAAACAAAAAGTACCTAGCATGAATAAGCCGAACGCTGGTCTTCATGTTGGGTTGAGACCAGTTGTACGCAATTGACCCAGCTATTCCGCTAAGCCAAAGACACCCTTTTCCAATCACCAAAACAAAATTTCAAAAAAGAAGAAGGAGAAGATTAGAATACTGCACAATCTCGGATGAAGAACCAAAAATGGGGAAAATATAACAAAAATCGAGATTTGTTATTACCAACAGTCCGGAGCTTGTGATCAGAAACCCATTCCCTCACAGATTCCATCGTTGATTTCGATTCCCCCATTGTTCCCTTCTTGTTCTTCTTCTTGCTTTTTTTTTTTTTTTTTTTTTCTGTGTTTCAGATGCAGAGACGAATGAGAATAGAAGAAGAAGAAGAAGAGGTCGGCGAAGCGTAGCCGACTCGTTCGGTCGCAGCGGCCACTTTTGACGGACGACACGGAAAGCTTTTAATTGTATTTATATTTATTTGTTCGGACACGTGTAGAGAGAGGTTGTGTTCAAAATGGTTACGGGAAGGGGACTCACGTGACAGATGTTTCACGTGCCCCTACTTCCAATATTCTATTTACGTGTCTACGGGGCTTTAGGTGTACAGGAAATGTTTTGACAAAGTGACCAACAGAGGACCAAAGCAAGGGCGAGGAGAATATTTCCGCGTGCTTCTTTGGGCAGCACTAGCACCGTATGCGCGTGACCGGCTAGGGTAATTTGCTGGCGGTGGTGCGGTTGTCGATACCGTTGCACCCGTGGTGGCCACTAAAAAGCAGCCAAGTGTAACAAGAGATGTCTATTTTAATTAATATTTATATCGTAAATATTAATTAAATAAAAAATACTTTAGGTGAATGACTTTATAATTATGTGATACCAAATCTTATTTTAAAACTTTACATTAAAATAAAATTATGTTATAATTGTGAATTATATTGACTAATCCATAATTATGCCTATTGCATGTAAACCTTAAAAAGAGACAAAAGAGTCAACATGCTCAATGTTATTTTTTTAAGTAGTAAGTCAAACCATAAAAGAACATTATCCTAATTTCTTAATTTATAAGTTAAATATTAATACCCGCGGTATAATCTTGGCATTTGAACAAAATAAATGACAATGCTTTTTAAATATTAATTATTCATTAAAATTTTTATTGTAGAACTTATTCGCAATCTACTTCGTAAAACACTCTATTTCAATAAGACTTTACAATAAGAAGGTGTAAAAAGAGTGTCCAAATACAATCTTACTTTACAAATATATATATACATACATATATACAAACATATTACTCTGAAACACACACACATATATATATAATATAAATTGATAGTCTAGTATTAAATTGAAGCATACACAAGGATCATATACTAATTAATGCATATTATCTCATTGATGCCTTCTAATCAACTCACAACCATGGCAATCTACACGGATCCTCTGCCGCAGTGCAACATACCAACTTCACACAAATAGCTTCATATGCTCTCCTAAAATAAGACCATTTATATATATATATAATATATATATAGTTGACATATTTTATTGGTATTGTACTAAAAGTTGTTAAATTATTTAATTTAGGTAATGCTTCATATGCCTCTTGCACCAACAGAAGCAAGCTTGCCCACAAGAGCCAGGGCATTGCTGGTGACATAGCTAGTCCTCCTCACCTTGCTCTTTAGCACCCTCACCTGCTTCCCCCTCCTAACTCCATCAAACCCATCCAAGCAAGTGTCCTCATCAGTCAATGCCGCACTCATCCAGGTCTCCACATTCCCCATTTGTAACTCAAAACTCTTTGCTTCCAATCTCCTCAACTCTCCAAGTGACTTCTCAACATTGTAAATGGCATTCTCCAAGACTTCCAAGCAGTCCAGAAGCGCTACACGCTGCTTCCTCCTTAGTCGCCCGCTCGCCTTTACTACGTTCAAGAATCTCTCCGTGCTCTTTGCCTCTGCCATGGTTATAGTTACCGCCGCTTGTGCCCACTTGTGAGGGTTTCGTCTAGCGGTGTTTGAGTAAGATGATAGTGAGCGAATGCAAATGTCTCGATAATGAGTCACACTGCATGCAACGCTGACATAACTTGTCCCGTCAGCACTACAACTGATAAGGCGGAGGAGAAGGACGAGGAGGAGGAGAAAGAGTGGTGTTTGAAAGATCACGAGCGATCTAGTAGCCGACATTGTGAATTATGAATTGATGTGTTATATGGACGAAGAAGAGAAAAATATTCACAAAAGGCGCTAGGTTGAGAGGTGTAAGAAGTGGAAACTAAGGAGAATGGCAGTGAAGATAGTGTGAGTGTGTATCCAACAAGAAAGTAAAGGAAGGGTCATTTTAATGATCAAAGAGAGCATGTAAAGCCTTGATAGTTGCATGTATTGTATGGTTTGAAGTGGGAACGAAATGGGTAGAAACGGAGTTGGTTTTTTATAGGCGTTCCGTGAGGAAGGAAGTGCTAGTTGAAGATAAGAGGAGTGAACCCAATAAATGAAGATTTGGAAGATGGATTCATGGATGAGGTGGTTTGAATACCGGTGGGATTATGTGATAATCATGTGATGGGCAGGTGGGGCTCTCGTGATTGATCAAAGAGTATCTGATCATCTAGAATTGTCCCTAAGACATTTATTTTCTAATACAACAATACTACATAACATTGATTTTAGACGTTAATACTATTTTTATTTTTATTTTTTGAAATTGCGTTATAATTTACATGCATATCTAAGACATTTAAAAACTGATTAATGCTAGTATTGAAAATTTTTTAAAAAATAACAATCATAAAATATTAATTTTTATAATATCATATTAACATCTAAAGTATACTCCAGGCCGCCTCAAAAGTTTTGAGGGTTAAGTTAAATTTATAAGTTGGGCCCTAAAAATAAAGGCTCAACTTATTAATAAATAATTTTTAATTTTTAATGAGAAAATTATAGAAAATATTTACAATAATATATATCAATTTTTTAGAAAATTTTGGTTATAACATAAAACTGATACTATTATCAAATATTCTGATTTTCTCATTGCAGCTGATCACCAGAGCATCCCTGTTAATTGTCGCTATTGGTGCATCCATTCCCTGTTGTCTTGTTCACGCATGTGCATCCCTGTTCATTCATTAACTATGGTTGTTGTTCGTGCTATTGTCGGTGAACATCATTGCCGAAGATCGCTAAATGGTTCCTGCTTCACATCCCGCCGGAGAAATTTAATACGTCGCGGCTTCCCCTCGCTGCCACTCGCCTTCTGCTGCTGTTGCTCGCACAGTGGCTAGATGGAGCCGTGACATCGCGGTTATACAACCGCGATTGCTTTTTTCTTCGGCCGGCAAGTAGAGACGAGAACCAAGAAGGTGAGATTGTGATTGCCCCGGATCATCTCTGTTCTCTGTCGCCACAGGTGATTGCAGGTGTTGCCAATGGTGCTTGCTGTGCCGAATCCCTCTGTTTGGTGCCGTCGTTGTTTCGCTCGTGCACGCCACTTTCTGTTGTTTGCTCCGCCGTTGCCAGTACGGGTTGCAGTTAGTCAAAACAACCAATTACAACCTTCAAATATTGTGTGCTATTCTATGCAAGGTTGTTCAAATACGACATTGAAGAAGAAGATAAGAAGCATGACAATTTTAAAAGAAAAAAGAAAAAAAGAAGAAGAAGAAAACCAAAGAAAGAAGAAAGAGGAATCGAAATAGAGCAAGGCGCACAAACCAAAGAGATCGTTATCAGATTTCTCCATGCCAAGGTGATGAAATCCTATGTTTTTGAGTTTCTCAATGATTTCTGAGCAATGGCAAAGAGAGTAACTTCTTATTTTGAAGTCAAATGAAGCATATTATAAAGATTTTTGGATTGGTCCATTGGAGCTAGTTGTAATTCCTCGAAGCCATACTTGGTTGTGTCACTAGGTTGCAATGGTCTTTTGATGGTTGGAGTAGGTTTAATGAGATTTCCTACTTGTCCTCAAGAAGATGGATTGATGTGCAACCGGATACTGCAGAAGCTAAAGAATTCTTGAAGCAAAGAGTAATTGATACTTATGTTATT
The DNA here is from genome assembly GCA_030144865.1 of Tinospora cordifolia. Lineage (NCBI taxonomy): Eukaryota > Viridiplantae > Streptophyta > Magnoliopsida > Ranunculales > Menispermaceae > Tinospora > Tinospora cordifolia. Next base: position 12,477 of record JAJIYU010014483.1, read on the forward strand.
CTAATTGTATATCAATGTTATATTATTGTTTATAAGTTAAATATTATACCAATATTATACCGAGTGTATATCAACTTTTGGTACATCAATAATTTTTAATCAATGATTTTTAGAACATTGTATATCAATATTATACCAACTATATATTAATATTAATATTATATCATTGTTTATTAGCTAAATGTTATATCATTGTTATATCAACTGCATATTAATATTATACTAATAATTGTTAATCAATTGATTTTGATATTTTTGATATTAAGTTTCGGATATATATATATATAAATTAAAGTATTGATATTTATGTAATTATTTTTATTTTCTTATATAAACATATTCTTTTCTCTTTTTTAATTATACATATATACATGAGCCTTTAAAATTAAGGTTTGGGCCACGACCTTGGTTCCGTAGCCTAGGGGTGTTCGTGGGTTGGGTTGGGTCGGGTTTAGGGTAAATCCGCAACTCAACCCAAACAGTTCGGGTTGGAAAAGTTCAAACCCAACCCAAACCAATTTATGGTTAAACCCAATCCAACCCAAACAGTTCGAGTTCGGTTTGGGTTGGGTCGATTTATCGGGTTGGCTCTAATTTAATATTTTTTAATTATATTTTAATGTTTTCGTTACACAAGAATTATTAAATTAAAAATTTTTTGTATATTTATTTTTAATTATATTTTATAGTTAACTCATTATACATACAAAAATAATATTATTTT
>JAJIYU010014484.1:0-13191 GCA_030144865.1 Tinospora cordifolia
ATTAGCCTTGGCTGGCCAAACAATTTGAGTTTGGGATCAGACTTACCTTAGAACAAATCTCAAACTTTGGCTAATAGGATTAAATGGGTGATGAGAGAGACAATTTTAGAAAGTCGGATGGCTTTTGTGAAAGGAAGAAATATTATGGATTAAATGAAGTAGTGGAAGGAAGACTATCAGGTGAGGAAGAAGAGAGGAGTGGTAATTAAGTTTGATAATGAAAAGGCCTATGACATAGTTGATTGGAGATTTCTTGATTTTGTGTTAAAAAAGAAGGGCTTTGGCCATAGGTGGAGACACTGGATTCAAGGATGTTCGAGAGCTTTTACATACTCCATTTTTATTAACGGACAACTGAGAGGCAAAATTGAAGCTACTAGGGGATTAAGACAAGGAGACCCTCCATTCCCTTTCCTATTCACCTTAGTAATGGATATCTTGGGCCGTCTGATTGAAAGAGGGAGAGAAATGCACGGGATTCAGGGTTTTGTGATTGGTAAGGACAGTATTGAAGTGTCTCATTTACAGTATGTGGATGATACGCTTCTTTTTTTGGATGTAGAGGATGAAAATATTGAGAAGGCTTCCAATTTAGTTCAATGCTTTTGTTGGGTCTCAAGTATGCGCATTAATATTTTCAAGTCTTGCGTTGCCAGGATGGTTCACCAAGTTGCAAATAAGCTTGGTTGCGAGCAGGGGGAGTGGCCTTTGAAGTACCTTGGGATGTCGTTGAGTGGTAATCCAAGATTCCAATCCTTTTGGGCTCCAGTGATTTCCAAGGTGGCTAAAAAGCTGGATGGATAGAAGAGAGCTTTTCTTTCAAAAGAAGATAGGCTTACTTTAATTAAAGTAGTTTTCGATGTCTTACTACCTATTTCATGTAAGTGTTCAAAAATCTAAAAGTAGAAGTCGCAAAGATAGAGAGATTGATGAGGACTTTCCTATGGGAAGGGGAGGAGGAGGGACGAGGGATTCATCTAGTGGAATGGAGTAACGTGCAACAATGGAAGGAATATTGAGGTCTGGGGATTGGAAACATAGAAGCCAGGAACAAGGCGTTAGCAGGGAAATGGCTATGGGGATTCTCTAGGGAGCATGAGCAGTTTTGGGTTCGAGTAATCAAAAATAAGCATGGCTTAAATATTAATCGGAAAGACGCAGGGATTAAGCAAAATGCAACTCAAAGAAGCCCTTGGAAGTTCATCCACTCCGTGTATCAGCAGTAATCTATTGGTGTTAGGTTGCAAGTTGGTAGAGGCGACATGATTCACTTTTAGGAGGATGGTTGGTGGGGGACTGATGCTTTTGTGATTTTTTTCCTCGATTGTACAATTATTCCATGGGGCATCATCATCGTAACCAGTAGAGTGAAGGGTCGGGATTTGCTCATTGGAATCTCCATCTGCGATAGCATAGTAGAGGACGGTGCGAAGAGGAAGAGGGAGCTCTCTTAGAACTTTTGAGGGAGTGCGTGTTGGAAGATAGGAAGGACCGAAATGTTTGGATCAAAGAAGCTTCCAATGAGTTTTCTACTAAATCCTTTTTCTCTTTATTGACAAAGGTTGCAGTGGCGCCACCTTCCTTTTTGGTTCAAGAGATGTGGAAGGCCCCTATTCCTTCCAATATTAAGTTCTTTGATTGGGAGTTGGCTCTTGAGAAGGTTAATATGGAGGCATTGATTCAAAAACGCTTCCCAATTCATTTCCTTTCTCCTTCTTGCTATCATCTCTATAAGCAGGATAGAACTATTGAGCATCTATTCTACAAATGTCTCTTCTCTAGTTATGTCTAGGCAAGGTGGAAAGCGCACTTATTGGTGTCGCAGGATGGAGGTGAGCAAGATGGTCAATTTAATATTTGACCGCTCCAGGAGGAGATCAGTCCAAACTGCAAAGCCCATTGGAAAGTGACTTACTTGACAGTCTTGTGGTACCTGTGCATGGAGAGAAACACTAGGAATTTTTTAAGATAGGACCCGTCCTCCTAGCCAGAGTTGGCAAGATTCTCATTACCTAGCATCCTTTTGAATTAATAATAGCTCCCTATCTTTGGGGTACTCTATATCGGCTTGGATGCGAGGGTGGGGAAATATTTTGTAATTGTGCTTGGGATCAGTCATGTGATGTGAGTTTCAAGTGTTGTCTTTGTATTGTAAACTCTTTTTTTCAATTCAACGAAATTTCAGGTTTCTATTAAAAACTAAAATAAAATAATCCCTCAAACCAAGGGCTTGGATATATGTAGAAGTTAGACCACTTGACCACAAGAAAACATATTAACAAATTAAATAAAAAATAAAAGAAAAGAAACAAACAAGGAGTGTACTCGTTGAAGAAAAGAAGTTTACAAAACGCAACATGACATGGGCCACATACACTAAAGACAACAAAATTACCCCACCCCCTTCCACCCATCCATTAAGTGAATAATCGTTTTAATTACCTTTAGCAAATGAAAAATATACAAAAAGATGAAAGTGATCCCATACTCGAGCTGCCACACTTTCCTCATCCAACAATGACCAAAGACCCTTTAAGTCTCTCCCCTTCCATGTATACCACACAGCCATTACTAAACACAATCCAATTACAGAGAAAAAAAAAACTTGAGTGACCATTTATTTAATGGTGAGTCTTTTTTCTGTTATCTTGTTTCAGTTATCCATAATCATAACAAGAGGAGAGATTGGCAATGACTGGATAAACAAAAGGACCCAAAGTGCATCAATGGTTACACAAAGTAAAGCATCCTCAAATGCAATTACACATAATAAGCTAAGCCAGAAAAGGAAAAAAAAAATGGTATGCTGCAAAAATTTCAAAGTCATAATAATAAATAACAGAACAAAGTTATGCCATTAATCATAGAGAAAAGGATCTAATTCAGCTCAATGATTGTAAAAGAGCAAGATAAAGACCAACACAGTGCATACTATAAGGGGCTACCCATGCAGAAGTGGGCTAAACAGTGATCTAAGCTTCATCATGGGAACGGTATTTAGTAAAAAGGCAATGACAAGTACAAAACTGGCAGAAAAGTGATAACTAGTCCTAGGGGGGTGGGCTGGTGGGTGCCTAGGCGGGAGATGCTCAAGGGTGTTGATGCAAAAGCTTTTCTTGAGTTAGCTACAAGAAAGAAGAGGATTCCAAGTTACAAAACAGAAAGAATGGACAGCATAAATCAAAAACACATGTCACCACACACATCCCTAGAAGTCAAAACAGTTAACTAAGTGGTTTGACAAGAAAGAGAGAAAAATGTGAGTAAAAGAAGCTTAGAAAACAAGTACCTGTTTTTTCCTCCACAGCCAAAACTGCAACTTTCTGTAAGCGAGCTTCATAAGCACTAAATTGATCCTCCAACGGCCTTTTGGTTACTTTTTTCCTTTTGAAGACCTCTGGTCTGCCACGGCAGTCGTCGTAGTTTTTTTCTATCAGTGACCAAACTCCCTGAGTTATGTTGCTCATCTGAAGCAAGCAGTTTTGCTCCGTGCTGTCAGTTAAGAAAACTACTACTTTCGAGATTGGCCATTCTTGCAAACTTGGACCATCTTTAGATGCTTCTAATCTCATACAAATATTACAGGCATCCATGACTGCCTTCGCTGTGACCAAACCTCGCTTGTCAGAGTTATCATGTTGAACATTACATTTCATATATACCAACAGATCTGGCTTGCTATTAATAGCCACTTCGCAGAATGATTCAAAATCCAAAAACTCAAGCTGTGGAAATTGTTTCCTGTGGTAGTAGTTATAGAGCAAAACAACTGCATGCATCTGGAAAAACTAATACATTAAAACTGAACACTCAAAAGAAGACAAAAGTATAATGCATAAGCAAAAAATTTATGAGAGTCACCTATGTGATCAAGAATAATATAAGCCATCCTGGCTGAAAAGATCACAAACTCATTCAATTAGCTCCACAACTCACCAAAAAGCAGAACTTAGGAAAAATTTAAAACCCAACAACAAGACATGTCCTGACAACTGAAATCTTTGAGTCTCACTCGAATGTAATATCAAATGCCAAGTAAAGGTTCCTTAAATTGTTGACTTTTAGATTGACTACAGTGATTCCAGCCAGAAAATGATGTCATTTGTCAAAATGATGTCAATGCAAGGAATATTAACAATGCCTAGGATTTTTTTTTTGGAAACAGAAACATGATTCATACCTTAATAATAAAACAAGGAGATGAGAAATCTCCATACAGTGATCGAAAAGATAACAGGCTATATGTCATCACTGTCCAAAAATATAGCCCATATGTTACCAAAGTTGGAGAATCTTCTGTCAATTCCTAATCCATTCTCTACAGCTATATCCTATTTCTAATTTTGATGAGGAGATCCACGAAGCAAAAAGGACCTTTGATCTTTCAAAGACTTAATCTAGCCTGTTCTCTTTGTTCTCAAAAATTCTTTTGTTCCTTTCCTCCCATTTAGCATAATTGATCGTAAAGAAGATACATCTCTAGTACTCTTTGATTCTAGTACTACTATTGTTCCAAAAAACTAAAAGCTACTCTTGATCCGTAAACTCCATCTGGACATGTTTCTCCCTCCAGTTGCTCCACGCCCATCAAACTAAGTTGCAGCTCCAAAAGATGTGATTCACATTTTCAGCTGCTCCCCTGCAAAGGCAACACCACTGAGGTAATAGAGTAATAAATGAAAGCTTCTTCTGAACATTATCTGCTGAATTGAACCACCCCAAAATCTTAGCTTTGGCTGGGATTTTAGATTTCCAAATAAATCCTGCCTTATTAATCCGTCCAATCTCTCCTTCATTTCCTTCCACAATATACTCATGTAAAAAACTCACTGTGAATTCCCTGGATGGAGTCCCAAACCACCTCACATTATCTAGTTGTTGCTGCATTTTCACCTCATCTAAAATTTGGAGTAGCAAGATCATCTCCTATTCCTCCTCTTCATTTAAAATCCTTCTAAGCTTGAGATCCCTGAAACCTTCAACATGGTCCTCCCTATCACTGCTTGTCCTAAACTCTAAATCCTTAGTTTCATGTAGATTTGATAATCTATAAAGCCTTGCAAATTGTTGTGCAAAATACTAACTCCATATTATTTATCGTCCCAAAACCTTATTTCTCTTTCATCACCTAACTTCCAAGTAATGTGTGGTGTGAAGCTTTGGTTAATCGTCCGAATGAATTTCCATGAGCTTCCAAAGTTCATCCTTCGATCCATATCTACTTCCCTGCCATCACTATTTCCTTCATGTATGTTTTTGATTATTCTTTTCTGTAGTTTATTCCTTTACATGTTCCATTTCCTCCACCATTTCAGCTAAGGTTATGTTCCTAGCTTCTATGTTACCCACCCCCAATCCTCCTTTTGATATGGTTGACTTCACCTTTTCCCAGCTTAGTAAGTTATCAATACAGCTATCTTCCTCCTCTTTCCACAGAAAATCGTCACAAGCTTCTCAATTTTCTTGGCTAATTATCTTGGGGATTCTAAACAAAAAGAGGTAGTTAGTTGGGGTGGTCTCAAGCATTGTCTTTAACAATAACACTCCTCCTCCTCCCCCTCTTGATAAACAGCTCTTTCTCTGACCTTCAACCTTTCCTTTTGACCACATATAACGGTTCCCAAAAGTATCTCCTAATACAGTTCCCTCCAAGGGGGAGGCCTAGAAATTGCAACGGCCATTCTCCCTTAGAAGCACGCATCTCTTGAGCTACCCTCTCCACGTCCAAACTTCCCATATACACCCTTATAACCTGGCCTTTTCTAGGTTATTGTTAAGACCTGATAATCTGTAAAAGATTTTGAGAACTGTCATGATAGCTCTCAAATTGGTACTGTTACAGTTCAAGAACAAGAGACAGTCATCAACAAATAGAATATGAAAAATTTTAGTTATATCATTTCCCACTTTGAACCTTTCAATAGCTCTTTTCTGACTACACCTCTTCAACAAGCTATTTAGGACATCCGCTACCAAGCTTTACAAAATAGGGGAAAGAGGATCTCCCTACCTCAATTCCCTATTCCTCTCGACCTTGCCTATAGGTCTTCCATTAATAACAAAGTAGTTGACTGCACTTAGGCAACCTTTTATCCACTTCCTTGATCTGTCACCAAACCCTTTTCTTTTCAAGACTTCATCCACAAACTCCCAACTAACCAAGTCATAAGCTTTTGCATAATCAACCTTTAAAACCACAATTATTCTTTTTTAAGTCTTATAGTGTTCAACCACCTCATTTGCTATAAGGATAGCTTATGCAATTTGTAAAGCCCTCTGAGTTTCATCAATGACTTAATCTAGAATTGCCCTAAGTTTGTTAGCCAACACGTTGGCTATTATCCTACACATGCTAGTGATAAGGCTGAGGGATCTAAAGTTAGTCACCTTTATAAAACTTGACTTCTTAGGGATCAATACCATGTATGTATCATTCATAATTGTATTAACAATTCCATCTTCACATAGTTGTCTGCACACCCTCTTAACATCTTCTTTCACTATATCCCAAATCCCCAAGTAGAACTTCAAAGTAAAGTCATCCGTTCCTAGGGTTCTCTATCTCTATCATTGACAAAAACTGTCGCTCTTATTTCATCCTCATTAAAGGATTTTTCCAATCACTCCTAGTTTTCCTCCCCTATCCTTGCCCAGTCCAATGCTTCAATCATAACCTTGTTCTTTTCCTTATTATACAACCTTCTAAAAAACTCAACTATAGTATCATGCACGTCCTTCAGACTCTCCATCCTTTGCTCATTTTCTTCAATTCTAGAGATAAAATTCCTCGACCTCCTTATCAACAATTTGTGAAAGAATTTTGTATTTGTGTCACCCTCCTTAGCCCACTTAACTTTTTGTCGTCTAACTTGCAATTATTTCTTCCTTCTTATTCATATCATAGATCTCTCCATAAATCTCTTTCCTTCTTTTATCTAGGTCCCTGTTCCACTCCCCCTTTACCCAAATTTCCAATAGCAACTTCAATTCACCTTCAAGGTCCACCCTCCTTTTTTTTCATGTCTAACATCTTCTGATTTTTGTTCCATTCCTTCAATTTTCCTTTTAATCTCCTCAATTTTTGCATAAAGTCAACGCCTAGCCATCCGGCTAGATTCCATCCTCTTATATTCTCTTCAAACTCTATAACCTTCAACCAAGCCTTCACAAACCTAAAAGGACTCGGACCCCCCATGTGTTATCTCTCGTCTGCATCATCACCAGCCAATGATCTAACGTGAATCTCGACAATGTCGATTGCATTATCACCTTTCACAAGCCTTCCCACTTATCATTGAAAAGGAAAATGTCCAAACTAGCCAAGGCAAGGGCACTCCTATCATTAGTACAAGTAAAACTGAAATTATCCAACTAAATATCTCTTAACCCCAACTCTTCAATTAGTCTATCAAACTGGTTCATACTTGTTCAAGTTTTGCTTCCATTTAGTCTCCCCTCCATACTTCATGAATCGTTTAAAATGGTAGAAAGCGCTACTATTTTTTTTTCTAGAAGAAATCTCCTTCCTCCATCAACCAAGGTTTGCAAACAACAGAAACCATCGCTCTTCATTCACATGATTCTTAACGTGAATCGAAATCAAATACACGGCCTGCAATATTCTTGTCATTGGCACCCTCCTTGTATCCCACATTGGTAAAACTTTCCCTAGGTCACTATTGCAAGTAAATACCAATCAACATAACGAAGTCGCGATAATGTCACCCACTCTTTTTCTACCTCCTATAACGCCACAATATCCAAGTTTGATTTTCCTACAGATCTTCTAGCAGTTCACATTTTATCCAACGAGCCTCAACCACGAATATTCCATGATATTATCTTATTGTCACCACTAGAGCCCTTTTCAAGATGCCTGTCTTTGATCTTCCTCATTCAAAAGAACTAGAACCAAGTTGATTATCTCTAAAACAATTTCTTCTTCATAACTACTCCTCAACCAACTTTTTCTTCCCCTTACACCTCCATTCATCTTCATCATGACCTTCTTGTTCCTCCCTTCCTTCCTTAATATTGCACTCTTGAATTCCTTTCCTTCATTATTGTCGCCATTCCCTTGTTTGCATAGTACAAGAAAGAGAGGAAGGAGAGAGAAATTGTTGTGTGGGGGAGGGAATTTGGATGATGAAACATACCTTTTTATGGGGAGTTGCACCTCCTCTTCCTTCTTTGTTGCATCCTCTTTCTCCATTCTCTACTTTGATTCTTCACTTGCTTCATCCTCTTCTTCACTTTCAATGCTCACCTCAAATTGCATCTTTGAAACAAACTCCTTCATTTCTTCCTCGTTTTGAAATGACACAAACTCTTCATCTTTTTTTTTCCTTCTACGTGTCTCAACGGGTTTGTGGTCTTCCGACAAGCTTTGCAATGGACCCAAACTTCGCCCTTCTCTTGTAAAACTTTAAGGGTTTTGTATTGTCCAATGGGCCTGCCTTAAGTCCATCTTTATTTTTTCTGCTAACTTCTCTTTCATGGACTTCCTATCATTGGGCTTCATTCATGACCCTTTTTAGGGCTTCCATTCTCCTAAAGGTTTGTTCCTTGGCCCAATTATAGACGGCCAGCTAAGAATGGCCCATGTCCGCGAACCTTCCTCTACCTAAAGCTTTTTATGTGGTGTTCTCCCTTAATTTCTCTCCATCTATGCCATGCTGGCATCTAGCATGGCTCTAACATCCTTCCTACTGCATTTACTATCATCCTCTATTCCACTTACCATCGCCACCGACCTGTTTTGCCCCTTGTCACCTCTCCTCGCTCGCAATCATCTATGACAGCCTTCCTCCGTCGCACTACCTCTACATTTCCTTCTCTTTCTTCATCTTCCTTACCTCTAGAAAACTTTCGCTTTCCAAATCAAGTAGTCTTAGTCTGTTCAAAAAAATCAAGTAGTCTCAGTCCATCACCCCTTCTTCCTCCTATACTTCTATGAATGTTAACAAAAAGCCTGAAACTTTTCCTTTCACCTTCATCACAGCCATCTCTAGGTTCAAGCCTTCCTTGGTCTCCTTGCTAGTTTCATCAAGCCACCACATTGTTTAACAATTTTTATCATCATATCCATATTCCACTTGAATAGTGGAATTTCTTCTACACGTATCCAACTTCTTCTAAAATGAATCTTAATCCCAACCCATCTATCCTCCTCATGCCATCTTTCTACTATCCACTCTTCGTTTCCTCCTTTATCATTACCTATGATAATCCTACTCACCTTATCCTTGTCCTGAAAGTTTAGAAGTGCTCTTGCTAAGTCAAGAATTGCTAGTTTCACGTCCCTCTCCAACAGGCTACTAATTTCCTCCTCAATCTCCACCCAACTATTAAAATTATTTTCTCCAGCCACCATTATCATATTCTCATTACTCATCCCTTCCTTCTTATGATTCCTAGTAAAAGCTTCTTGGATTCTTTCCTTTTTTTCCTCGCCTCCTATCCTCCTCTCCTCCATTGCATCACCTACTTCAACATCTCTTTGTTATTCCTCCATTATCAACCACCTTGAGGCTTGTCCAAAGCTCCCCCACCCACTTGATCGTTTCTCTTTCGATTTCGGAATGAAGATGGTCTAATGATGATTGTTCAAGGTTTTGGATAATTTCATAAAACTATCCCTCCTATTAGAGCGTATCTCGACTATCGCCACCCAGTCTCAAGTAGTCTCTTTCCTTTCTGCTCTTCTTGAAACTTACATCCCTAGGGTATCTAACCCCATCATGATGAACAAGGAAACGTTTAAATCTCGTAAAGAATATCTCTATAAGCTTCCTTCCATTCTGCATGCATTCTGTAACACCCTGGCTCCCAAACATTTCACATTCGTCATAGGCGACATAGTTGTCTTGCATAATAAGACATAATTTTATTCCTATGCAATCACTCCTGCTTTCTATTCGAGAACCGAAATATTACTTTTTCTTTACATCAATTATCTCATCTACTAGTTGTATCAAACTATATCCCAAAGTACAAAAAAATGCATAAATAAACTAGCTTAAAAAAAAGATTAACAATAACTTTGAGATCATATAATTATTGAAAAGAATTAATGTAATATCAGAATTAAGAACAAATATATGGGCCCCATGGCCGAGCTTTGATGAGACGACTACTATCTAGTTTAGTGGCCGACATCCAATAAAACTAAATATGGCGGATCACATGTCTTACAATTGAAAAATAGAAAATGAAATTCATTTCCTACAACGTCCTCATAACTGTGAGATACACTACTACTGATAATTGTTTTCACATTACTTGTCAATACAAGTATCTTCAATGATTACCTGAAAGAGAGAAAGTGAGGTGAGCTCGAGAGCCTACTGGATTATAAACAAGACATCTTAAATATTATAATAGTCAAAACATGCAACATGCAAGCACTTACAATGCATTAGGCGTTTCATACAGTTTAATTGTTTATGTTGACGTTAAGACCGAAAGAAATCACCTCGATATTTCCCATTAGGCGTTTCATACAATTCAATTGTTTATGTTGACGTTAAGACCGAAAGGAATCTCCTCGATATTCCCCATTAGGTTCGAAATATTGAACTTAATGACGAAAGGACTGTTACTTATTCGGAACCTTATCTCAAGATTGAAGTCTCTCAACTCGACTCTCAGTCTCATCTTACTACTGCCACATAGCATCAAGACCCGCCTTGGGTTAGGAACACTCGCAATGATGTCTAAATTTCTTAAAATCATCTTCAATTAATGACCACAAGTATATTCACAATTCTCAAATCCAGATATAAATAAACAATAGATACAAATTAACAACACACAATGCTTATGATCATATCAATTATGCTATTCGTCACATGGTATACATGGCATGTATTAATATTCATAGATAGTACAACATATTGTCTACATCAATCAAGTACAATCAAACATTCATGGTTGTCACACACAACTCTAGCATGCTTCTAAACAATCAATGCAGATAAACATCTAATCAAATTTCATATTCAAACTAAAATAATACTAAAGTGTTTAGGGTAGTCATTCCAACCTCGATAGTTGACTCCTTTGAGTCCTTGTGTTGTTATTCCAACTTGTTTCGAGTCTTCAACCTTTAAAGATTGACAGTATTAGTTTTAGACATCTACGTTTCAAAAATACGATTTAATAATTGTTCATGAATAGTATTCATGTACAATGTCACCCCCGTGAACAATAGTCTTGAACAGTATCGTAAATAGTGATTGTGAACAGTATTGCAATAGTGTGTAGTACTATAGTATACATGAATAATATCACAGTAGGTACTACAGCATCAATAAGCAGTATTGCAATACCTAGTACGAAAAGTAGACTTTTCTATACATGCTTCTCTAATCTCTTGTTCTTTTGGCATCCTGATACCTCAAACCCTACACAAATAAACCATGCATAGAGATTTAAATAGAGTCATTATCCTGCTTTGATTCGTAGAGTCCTTCGGTTGCTCCAAAATAAACACCCAGAAATAGGCTCTTATCACTGCGATGCAGTATTTTGGGTTCTACCTTCTTACTACTAGAGTTGCTATGTATAACAGCTAAGAAATGTAAGAGTGTCAAGAAAATGACTAGGACAAAAAGAGAAGAAGAAGCTTGAGGATGAGATGCTCAGGAGAGGGGGGTCTATATAGATTTTTCAACCAAAAAAAGACAGACATGAACAATACATGAACAGTGCGTAACAATAGATGTGAGTAGTGCTGCTGATTAAATCCAAATAAATTTCAGCCGTTAACAATAACCTAAATTTTCCAATTTCGTGGAGGAGACAAGATGGACGACAAGCGAAACTGGGGATGGAAACGAGATGGAAAAAGGTCCGATGATCGGATAATGCACCGTCAACATCTTGCAACAAACGACAGCGAAGAGGAAGAGAACTGCAAACAAAAGAAAGGAAGACACGTTCGCACCATTGGTACAGATACGAAGATCGAATCCCCGACACCTGGCTTGAAGGAAAACGCAACAGGAGAAAGGAAACAAGTGGAAGAATATCTTAAAATAGAGCTACAACCAAGGAGACAACTACGCAGCGAATGGCCACGTCAACACGAAGACGACATGGAAGAAGATTCTGCTAAATCAACACTTAGACGACGAAGAGGAGGGATGGACTTTAGTTAAGAGGCGAAAAGGAAACAGTAACTACACAAAAGACAAAAAGGAACAGGAAACTAAGTCCAAGGGTCAAAGGAATAGCGGGCGAAGAATCCCCAAGACAGTTGGTAAACAATACAGTAAATGCCAAGTGAGAAGATCAACGAACGGGGAATGGAAGCACGCATCATTTCCAACAAGGTATAAATACTTCTCGGTGTGCTATACCAACGATAGCAACGAAGTAGTCCTGCAGGAGGTCAACAAAAACAGACACTACCAAATCACTGTGAACTGAGAAGCTCTTTCCTGGTTGGAAAAGAGACTGGAGAGCCTTCTGGAAGAACACGACCAACACCCGACAACCAAAGTGTTCAAAGCGAAAGGATACACAGTAATAATGGAGATCCTGGTCAATGAGAATGGAAGGTACATAAAGCTCACGAAGATGGTGAATGGTCAACACGAAAACATAGTAATCCCAGAAGAAACGACCACAGAGGTATGGAGGAATCTTTGGAAAGCAGTGAACATGGTAGTCAATGAAGAGGCGGAACGAAGACAGAAGGAACACCTGGGAACAGGAACGAAAGAAAAGGGATGTAGGAGAGGCAGCCAGGGAAGATGAAGAGAGCAAGAACAAGGGCCCATGGATAAGGGAGAAGAACGGAAATAGGAGGCTGCAACGCAACCGGGATAACAATGAAAGACAAGAGACAGGGAAAAAGAAAGAAGAAGAACAACACGGGAGGAAATTCCTCATCATCCGAACATCAAACGAAACACCATGGAGAGCAGTGGAGAGATCTGTACAACAAATTCTAAAGCACGATGTAACACCCCCAGCTCCCGTTCTTTCTTTATCACATACGTCATAGGTGACGTGGTGGTCTCGTGGCTTGAGACGTCATTTCTTCTGAGTGCAGTCAGTCCTGCTTTTTATCTGAGAATTGGGGATATTACTTTTTCTTTTCTTCATTTATCTGTTAGTTTTAACAGTTCATATCCAAGAAATAAAATTTAAATACAATACATCTGAAAACATTACTTCATTATC
>JAJIYU010014485.1:0-13186 GCA_030144865.1 Tinospora cordifolia
ACCTAACCAAAACAGATTAGGTTACCTCAACCCAACTCCAATTATCCTTAAGCCCAACTTAATCAAATAGTTCGAGTTTAATTTGAGTTAGATCAGTTTGTTAGGTCCGCTGTTACTTAAAATTTTTAACCACATATCAATGCTTGTGTAAGTAAAAACTACTAAATTTAAGACTTTTTTCATATCTATTTTTAATTATGTAATAAATCTATAAAACATACAAGAATAATAACATTATAAAATTATGTTGCTAGTGTAATTATTTTCCTTTTAAAATTACTTAAATCTAGCATTAGTAATAATGATTGGGTTATATTTGAAATTAAAATTCTTTTATTGTAAAACCTATATTTTTTATAAAATCAAAGATAACTTTTATAAATCCAAAAAAAAAGGACCTGTTGATGTAAAAAGATAATTTAATGTTAAATAACTAATCATAATAACTTAATTACACATTTGAATACTATATAGTAAAAATATTTTAAAAATCTATTTTATGATTAAAGGAGAAATTAAAATCCAACTAAACCGCAGGTTGGTCGGTTTGTTTTATAGAATTTAAATTGTTTACTCCATGACTTTCTAAGCCTCTACTTTGTTTCCAACTCTTCTATATATGAAAAATTGAATGCGGTGAGCGTGGATCGAACACGCGACCTTCAGATCTTCAGTCTGACGCTCTCCCAACTGAGCTATCCCCGCTGCACGTCAGAGTGTTCATTTTTATAGTTAATTATTCTGTTCTTAAATCTTTTAGCATCTACAGTGCATCACCCAAATTTTAGTACCCGAGATGGTTAGGTTATGTTGGGAGTTATAATAGCAATGACCAGTGGAAATCACATGCCAAACATAACTGAACAGAATATATGAAGGTGTCTTTCGATAAATTTAAAAAAAAAAAAACATTCCTCAGAAAATATTTTCTTCTTAAAAAAAAATTATAAAATGTTATTAAGAAAAAATATTTCACCATTGAACATAACAAATTTTGGCAAAAGTTAGTTACATGTGATTATTTTTAAATTAATATATCATATATTTTTCAATCGCTTAGATTATATTTAGTTGGGGAAAAAAGTAAAACTTAATTTTTATAAAAAATTTTATTTTTTATATTTGATTGATAAAAACAGTGAAAAACACTTAAAATACTTTTTAGCCCAACGTATTTTTTAATCAAATTTTTTTCTCAACTTAAAGGGTGCAAAAATAAAATTTTGTTGTAAAAATATTTTTTATATATTCATTAAAAAGATAGTTCTCTATAACTAATTTTTATTAAAATTTTTCATGTCGAAGGAAACAATTATGAAATACTTTTCTAAACAACATTTTCTGGAAAAAAAATTTTTAGTAATTTTTTCAAAAAAATTCTTAACAACCAAATAGACTCTTCAAAAAAAAAAAAAATTGGTGAAAAAATGTTTTAGAATTAAAAAAAAAAAAACTTTTAAACCAAACGCACCTTATAAAGTAAAGTGAAGAGAAATTAGTGTTATTACCTTTTCCTTGAATGTGACCCCCCATCCTGTATGCCCTATTTCGGGGATCTACCAACATAACAGATGGAATCGATGGTATTCTCAAATGAGAAACCCTTCCCGGTAACAAAAATCAGTAACGTCGCCAGAGCCCCTGTTATCAGTGATGTCCTTGGACGTCACGATGAACTCCAAAGACGGTCACCTCTTCAGGTTACTCGTTATCATCCGCATTCTGCAAATCAAGAATCACCAAGAAGAAAAACAAAATGAAAAAGAAGAAAGAATCTTCACGATGAATTATAGAAAACATCAAAAAGCGAAAATAGTGAAAACTTGAATAATCTATAATCCTTTAGAAAACTCACGTCTTCTGCAGATCTTCTTCTCTGCGGTTTTCCTCAAATTGAAAACTTCGAAAGCTTTCTCCGAGTTCTTCCGGACTCATTACCGTTGCCAGAAACGATGTACGCAATCAAATCAAAAGACTCAGAAACGAAACAAAACTAAATTGAAAAGAAAGAAAGAGCGCAGACCACTTCGAGAGGAACTGACGAAGCAGAAGTAATAGCAGTGATGAAAGCTAGCAGAGTAAAAGAAAGCGAAACAGAGAAAAAGCAATCGGCTTTTGATCTTCGTATCAAGTTGTGGAAAATGGACGAGAAGACCTTTTCTTGCTTTTGAGAAGGGCGTAGTAGCGTTGATTGGTCTGTTGTTATCGCGCTATCTGGTGACGCCACGTATGGTTCTTGCCACTTGGAACCATTTCTCCCTGAGTTCCTTGAAAAATTGAAGGTGACCGGTAATCTCCGGATCATTAGCCTCATAGACTCGAGTAATATAGGCTGAAAGAATTAAAACCTTAAGCGCCAGAAAACCAAATAGAGAGAAAGAGACCCTCTCCAATGCTGGTGCATTGAGCGCCTTGCTGGCGCTCAATGCGCCAGCGCCTCGTCAGACGCCCGTTTGACGAGGCATTTTTGCCGCGAGCGCTCGGGGCCAAAAAAAAAAAATTTTAATTGTTTTTTTTTTAAACAAGCCCTGCAGTTGCAGTCGCCCAGAATTTCTGGGCTCTGCAGTTTATATATATATATATATGTATATATATTTATAATTTAAATAAAAATAAAAATATATTTATTTTTAATTTATAAAATAAAAATAAAAATATATTTTAAGTTAAAAAATATTTTTAAATTTTTAATAATTTTAAGTTAAAATAAAATTTACATTACTATAAAAAATAAAAATAATTTTATAAAATGAGTAATTTTTTTAAATTATATATAATTATAAATAAATCATTGTTTTTAAAAATAAATAATATATATAATTATTTAAATCACTATTTAAAATAACGAATAGTAATATTTAAAAATTTTATTTAAAAATTAATCCTTAAATATTTAATTATAAACAATATCATTTTTTATATAAATTAAATTAATTATTTATAATTTAAATTTAAATGTAAATAATAATTATTTTTTAAAAATATATTTTTTAAATAAAATATCGTAAAATAACAATTAGTAACATTTAAAAATGAATATTTTTAATTATTTATTAAAAAAGTAAATTTTAAATAAATAATTGTTAAAAATATAATTTTTATATAAATTTAAATAATTATATATACATATATATATATATATTTAATTTAAATGTAGATAATAGGTATTTTTAAAAAATTATATTTTATAAATGAAATATTATGGTTTGTATATTTAATGAATTGATATGATTGTAGGACCCATACAGTACAATATAATAAACATGTAACATTGTAGGTAAGAGTTTAATGAGTGAGAGTTTAATGAACGGATGATGTGGATGATAAAAGTGATGATGTGGAGGGTTTATTAAACCCTTCCATTGAAGATACCCTGCTTGAAAGAGAGGGAGAGAGAGAATAAGAATTTTGATTAGAGGAACCGGGGATCTTTTAGTTAACGAAAGAAAAAGAAGACAACCTAAATTTTAATTTATAAATTGATATTTATGTACAAATTAAAAAAAAAAAGAGGTTCTCATGTATTTATATATGGATTTTTTAATTGACTGTGATTTTTTTATTTTTTTTATTTTTTGTATTTTGATACATGGCCAAAAAAATACTATCAGGTGGAGCTATTGCATGGGGATGAAAGAGATGCATTTAGGTCATATTTGGTAAGGAAATTGAGATAGGATAGAATAATTTTTTATCTTATCATATGTTTAGTGCTACATAGAATAAGATAAAAATTTATTCGGGCTCACATGAGCTATCCTATGTTGATAGAATAACTCGATCCCACAATTTTTAATGGGATTGAATTATTCTATCCAAGTTTTTTTTTAATTTTACTTTTTAAAAAAATATTATTAAAATTTTTTTTTATTATATTCTATCTCATTTTATCTTATTTCACTAAAATAATTCTATCTCATTTTGTGAACTAAACGAGCCCTTAAGGTACAGGTGGTAGTGAGCAAGTTCTCAGTAAATAATTTCTTTCTTATTTACGTCTTTCTTTCCAAGTGAATTCTGGACCTCAACATCCTGCTGGTCATCAAATTTTACATGCAAAATCACATATAGTCACTCCAATGTAGTACAAAGCGGCTGACTTTGACGCGTGAGAAAGTCAAGACCCTTTAAGACTAAGAAGGCAAGCTTAACAAATAAGGAAGGAGTCTAAAAATCTATATATCACCCAAGAGAAAACAAATTGAATCGTAAAAAGCTTAAGGCAATTCTCTAACACCAAGAGAAAATCTTGTTCATTTTAACATAAAATTTTCAAACTCTAGTTGTGAAAGTCATTTATTTGAAACCTCCATTAGCTAAAAAAACTGTATACTTTTCAATTATTTAGAGCATTGGTGCATGATAAAAGCAAAAGCAAACTAAACAAACTCATACACCTACATAAACAATAAATCAAATCAAATGCAAATAAATTCACAAGGGGAAACATACAGATTTAACATGAATCGGCTATTACTTATGTTCAAAAGAGATGAGAATCAACTTATTAATGAGAGCATACACTTAAGCTACAACATATAATTAAATCTAATTGAACTTCCTCACATGAAATTACTCTTGAACAAATTTTAAAATTTCACATATCTTAAGGCCATCTTCAACCCTGCACCATTTAGGCGCTAAGGGAAGCCTTTATAGCGCAAGGTTGCTCTAATCTTGCACCATCATCAGTGTCATGTTGGCGCTAGTGAACAGTGTTGTGCCATATTTGGTGCGACACTGTTCACAGGTGCCAAAGGTGGCACATGCTTTTTTATTTTTTATTTTATTTGTTCATTTTTTTTTTTCACTTTCTTTTTGTTTTTTATTTCTTGTTAACAGTTTTTGTTTTCCTTAAAAATGTTTTAAGATAAAATTATAATTTTTTTCAGTTAAAAATTTAATTATTTTTTTTCTTAGTTACTTTATTTATTTTTATATTACTTTATATTAATTATTTTTACTATTTTATACTTATTTTTGTTCTTTATTTTATAAATAAGCATGCTTTAATATATTTTTTTCGAAATTTGAAAGTGCTCTTATATTAATTTTAATTAATTATTGTATAATAAAATAATTATTTATATTTTGTAGTAAATTATTCATTATTTATTAATTAATTAATAATTAAAAGTAATATTAACTAAATATGTGAAATAAAATTTATGTATAAAATATAATTTTAAAAAATAATAAAAATAAAGTAAAAGAAATATTTTGATAATATTATTTTTAAAGTAAAAAAATGGAATAATGAAATGAAAAAGAAGTTATTGTTTGGTGTTGAAGTAACTTCAAAATGAAGTAAAAAAAAAATAAAGATAGGATTCGAGATGCCCTAACAAATGTTTAAATAATAACAGTAACTATACTTAGTTTTCAATTTTTAACTAGTTTTTTAAGTAGAAAGCTAAAATGTTTCTAATATCAATAAGAAAACTATACATATATAAAAAATTAAGTAGGTTGAGCCATCATCCACTCTCTCATTTGCACACATGCTTGAACGTACCCCTCTCTGAATACAAATGGCATACCTACCACTTATATCATATATAACAAATAAGTTTTTAATAGTTACCATATCTACAAAACTTATTGAATAATATCATCTTTATGCCTTAGTTACTAGTAATTTCAACTACTATTGAGACTCACGTGCAGAATCTGTTTTGGTTGTGTCAACTCCATTAAAAAACTGTATTTTTTTCTCCAAAAATTATGAGTTTTTTTTTTCTTAATTCTTTTCATCACCACTAATATACTTTAATAGCAACTTTCATGCATATTGGTTTAACTGAACCATCATAATCTTTTTGAAGACTGGAGAACTAATTTCTATTAAAACACATACTACATACGATTCAAACACATAATCAGAATTTATATTATCTTTAATGTGTAGCAATCATTCTAGCATTGCTTTTTTTTTTTAATAAATTTTCAAACAATCATTTTTCGAATGCCCCTTTTGATAACAAATGTTCATTTATCTTTCTTTAATGTCCTTTTTCAAGATTTTTCTCATAATCACAATCTATTAAATTGCCTTTTATTTAATTTACCTATTATAACTAGACCCTCCACCTGAAAATTACTAACTAGAGTATTCTTTGTAATTACATCCAGAAGGAATGTAGCCAAAGATTATTAAAATTCAAAATTTTTTTCTGATAAAGCAAAATAGTGATCAAGTGTTCATATAATAACTCATATAACAAAAAATAATGAGTAAAACTTTATTTTCATTATCTATAGTCTTAACAACGTTCATCGTATCTACAATGGTTTAAAGAAACTCATTGAGGTGCTCATTGTTGATAGTTGTACCTAGCTTATTTCATCCAAAACATATATAAATAACTTCGTGTCACAACCCTCCTCATAAAAATGATGTCATGATTAACATATAATATCATATACGCTATAGCTACATATATAATAATATATGAGCCTCTCTAACCTCATATTTTATACTATGCATAAAAAAACTTGACAGAATCTTTCTTAAAATTTCGACTTATCCCCAAAGAAAAATAATCACCTGATAGACAGTTCACCCATCAATAATTTCGTAACAAATAATATTTCAATGTACTTCTATCAACTATAATTCATAATTCATAATCTACAATTTTTAATACTCTTATCTAGTGTAAACAAATCCATGTCCCTTAAAGTGATATTACATATACAATGATAATTATAATTATATAAAAATACAAGCTTACAAAATAATTAAGCTTACGCATACAACAGTGATTGAAGAATACTCTACTTTTCTTATGTTGGTAGCTTTCCTTTTTGATCTGTTTCTAAATGTTGAAGAAAATAAGTGAGTTACAATATGCCCAATAAATATTCACGACATTTAGATGCATTTATATGACCATGTAAACCATCAAATTAAATAAAACATTTAAATTTATCATCCACATTTAAATAATACATATATGCATTTAACATAATGATCATGCTATTTTTTTAATCACGCAACATTTAATAAAACATATCCACATGCATATCTTTCAAAAATAGAATCAGTCTTATTTCTTGTTTAGCTTTAACAATAGTAAATTGTACCTCTAATTATCGCATACTCCACAATCATTTTGCGAATTCACATAGAGAAAGGCTTATACATCTTATGACTTAATCTTACATGGATTATCACATAAGAAGGATTATCTTTCATGACTTAGTCCATTAAAACGATACCTTATTTTAGATTTGCTTTTACAATCTCCACACACGTTGCCGTGTAAATATAATTTCGTGAATTTCAAACCAAATGCAACATATATTTATACAGATAGCATGCTTATTTTCAAAACATTTTTATATCTATAATTTCATATAAATAACCAAGATAAAAAAATACTCACAAAATACTAATAGCTTATTTCGTTTAGTGCATGTCTCACTTTCTAGTATAATAATCAATTTCTTCCAAATTTATTGTAGATCCAATAACATAATCCATCATTTCATATAATATATATTTTCATGTGCATCAATTTTTATTTACTAAAAACCAGAGTTTTGATATAATATCAATGTCTCATATAATACCAAAAGTAATATTACTCACCGAAATTACTGTTCAATTAGTTTCTAATACCCACTTCAAAATTGATACACCGATCCACCAAATATTATTCTATCACAAAATCATTTTATATGCACTAATTAAATTCAATTCATTTTTATAAATAATTTCTAACATATTCACTTTTCACATTTAGTCTTATACATGCATTAGACTCCATATATTGATGTTCATTAACCCGAATGTTCTCAGTAACCTTTAAACTTAATTTTTTGCTCTTATAAAATATTTTTATAGCAGAAAGTAAAAGAAATATGTTTCCCAATTATCTTTTTACTAATTTTTTGAATTTTTATAAATAACCTAATTAGTTAATCACTGACCAAAATTTCATTTAATATCCAAAATTCATGAATTTGTTGTTGATATATATAGATTTTTGTTCTCTACATTGCTATGGAGTTCAATTAAAATTTTATAGGATTTAGAATACCCAAAAGCCCCCTTAAAATTATCCAACTTTAGGCATTCATATTGTGTCTACAAGATAAATGAATAAAAATTAATCACATATCTGTGACCTACATATCCCCAAGAGTACACTGGTATAATTTTTATTAAGTTTTACTCACTGTGAGATAATATCTCATTTTTGGATACAACTATAAAATACCACCTATAGTAAAAGGTATACTTCTATGATCGTAGTACGTGACTTATGTAACATTTTTACAATGAGAATAAGAAAAAATAGCTTGCCTACATCTCGAATCTGTAAAAAAAAAAAAAATCAGATTTTCCTTATGTTTTTCCCTTGTTTCTCCACGTTTGGTTCTGACTCTGTTTTACCTATTGAAGAAGAAATGAGAGAAGGAGATGAAATGTTCTCCACTGCCATATACAAATATATATATATACACACGTGTGTGTGTGTGTGTGCGCGCGAATGTGTGCCCATTTAAATTTACTCAACCACCCTTATGATACATACTATCACACCACTTGTATCTTATATACACATATACAATGAAATCTCATTTCATCCTCAAAGCACCATTATGTGTGTGGAAACATTGTTATATATATATATAATTTTTTTTTCCAACGTTATTATATATATTTTTGACACCCCCTTCATACATTATATATACATATAATGTATTTCAATGGTTTTTTTTTCTTTATTCATCTTTAATACCACTTTATTATTTTTTTTATTATACAACAATAATTTATATTTGTAATGTGTATTTTTAATACAGGAATATAATTAACACATATACAGATGTATAGTCAATTCAAATACGTGTATTTATATATTTACTTTTATTTAAATTAATTTACATGTTAAATTAAAATATAGAGTGTTAAACTTTGTTATATATTTATTTTTCAATTTTTAACTAGATTGATTTTGCAAATTTTCTATGCTTAACCCCATTCGTAATTTTTATTAACAAACATAATTTAATCGTGTTGCATGTATGCAAGTCAAAACCTATTCAATCTTTATGTAACTTTTATTGTATCAACATTTCTCTGTATTTGATACACTTACAATATTGCTCAATGTAATAACGATTCCTAAGACTAAATTATTAAATTCTCCAACTTAAAACTGAATCAAAGCACTTAATACAACTCAATTTCCAGTGATGAAATTAGTCTACGCAAAATTATTTGCTCACACAAATTTTAAATTTTTACATGCAACTCTCACACATTCTAATTAAAATTTATATAATAATTAAAGTTGTACTTAATTTTAAAATTTTAACTGTTTTTAAATACCAAATTAGAAAATTTTCAATGTCATTAGAGAACTAACATTAAAAAAAAAGCAAATAAAAATTATTCATTAATTAAAGGTGAATCATCCAATTTCCAACAGAAATTTCCAACCACAAACCCCCAAATTAAAGAAATTTTGATTCTTGGTGACTTGTTATCATGGAATTAAAATTCTTGCTTTTTAACTTTTACCATTTTTTCCGAATAATATATTGTTTGAGTGCCCAAAAGCATCAAGAAAATTTAAAATATTAATTTTCTGATCGGGATGTGCTCATTTCTCAACAAATATCTACTTCCTCCCATTACACTATTTAATAAAATACAAAGAAAGATCAAGCAATCACAAATATTTTATATGTATAAAAAAGAGAAAAAAAGAAAGACGAGAGAAAGGAAGCGTTGGCCAACGGCAGTTGGTTTCGGTGGAATGTGGCTCAGGGCGGAAAAACAAAATGCTGGCTTTCCATGGTTCCCATTGGCCACTTTCCTCGTCGTGCTTGACCGGCCAGTGAGCCACGCTTCCTAATTTTTAAACTCCCGATTATACCCTCCCTCTTAATACCATAGATACACGTGTCCACACACAACACGCTTACCTATTTTAGTTCCGACAGCTGAGATAACGATAGGAATTGTACTTTGTTATCGAAATGAAACATTAAAATCCATTAAATAAATAAATAAAATATATAATTAGGTACATAAATCTTTTATGTATTAAATAATCACAATTGCGATAATTATATAAATATTATAACTATATTAATCATTAAAGATGTGTTTGACTGTCAAAAATATTTTTTAAGAAAATATTGTTGAAATTTTTTTTTCATAGTCATTTAGTTGGACATTAAAAAATTTAATACCCTTTAAGCTGAAAAAAATTTATAAAAAATTTGTTGAACTGAAAACATATTAAATTTTTTTTCATTAGTGTTATCAACTAAACATAAGAAAATAAGATTTAATTAAAAAAATCAAAAGTTTAAAGAAAAATTTTAATTTTCTAATCAATTAAACATAACCTAACATTTTTATTCATAAAAAGATTCATATATATAAACCCATTAAATATGATATGGACTATTTTACATAAAAGAACATTTTTTTGGGAAGCGAACAAATTATTGTCTGTTTGTATTTGGAGGGTTTGCTTATGGATCATAAAAATATATTTTTAACAAAATTATCTTTCTTCTAAATAAAAAATTGCTGACTGTGCAGAAAGTAAGGAAGCTTTTTAACCCAAACTAAATCTTTCTTGAATTAATATATATATATATATACAATTTATTTTAAAAAATTATTATAATCTCATTTTCTTTACCAATTTTATAGTTGAACTAAGTTGTAGCTTTAAAAAACCTTAATTTTATATTTTCACAAATCTGTTTGTAAAATCACAATACATAATATTTTTAGTTTTTTTTTTAAGGCCTGAGAAATAAAAGGTGGTTAGTTAAAAAAAATAAATTAAATAAAAATAAAAAAAGTAAACTGAATTCGTTTGGTCGCACTTTTCCAATATTCTGAAAAAATTTCAACCAAACAATTTAATAAAAAAATTACAAAATTAAATTAACAAACCTAAAGGCGACGGCAAACGGGACCCAAGAATGGTGCGCTTCACTTTCTTTGAGTGGATGGTATGGAATAAAAGGAGCGTATAGGGACAGAATTGGAAATTAAAGAAACAGACCACTCCGAGTTCGAGGAGGCGCTCGCCGAGGCGGCTTATTACGAGCGGCATTTCTAACTCTTCTATCGTCTTTGCGACAGCAACCCCTGCAAATTCCATCTTACGAACTACCAAGGTACAATCTATCCTTACATCTTCTTCTTCTTCTTCTTCTTCTTCTTCTTCTTTGTTAAGTGTTCGTTGATCTATTCTTCTTCTATTCGATCTGTTTTAGTCAGAGATTCGAAAAATCTGTTGATAAGCGCAAGCTTTGACCGTTTTCATTCTTTAAGAAAAAGAATTTGGTTCAATGTATTGGTAATTAGTGAGATTCTAGTCTGTTAATCTTCGTTTGATCTAGTTGAACACTTGGCATTATTTGGAATGCGGAGCAAAAATGTAATGGAATCTCGAGAAATCATGAGCATATGAATTCCTGATGCTTATATTTTGTGCTAGCGGTTTACTGTTTTATTTTGAGATTTTCTTTTTTTCTTTTGGAATCTAGTTGTTGTGAAAATGATATTTGAGGATTCTGGTTTATATCAGCAGGCCAGGGAAACCGTGATCTGGAGAGAAAATGCTGGGGACTGTTATAAGGCATAGAGTTGGTTTTGGAGGCATTCCTTCCTTGGTACAGCTCTGCGTTTGTATTTGTTTTTGGTGGTTTAGATTATTATACGCCATGTGCTAGCTTTATCAGATTCTCGTATGTCCTTGCAGAAGATTTGGTCCGCAGCTTCCGCAACAAGATGTTTTTCTACCAAAACAAAAGAGGTATTGAGGATCCTCTATGAATCGTGTTTTATTGGTTTTTTTTTTTTTTTTCTGTTTTGTCTACTTTATCTTATGGAAATTGTAATCAGATTTGAGTATTTTTGTATGTTTCCTGAACTAGATTGAAGGCGATTTCATTTCATTTCATTTACTGTGGTTTATTTTCTTAGTGAGCTAAACAACAAACATTAATATTGAAATCACCAAACCGTTCAAAAATTCCAAGTTAAAGTGAAAGGATTGATAAGTATTGGTTAGAATTTTAGCTGGTTTATTACATATTTGTATTTATATCAATTCTCAATGAGTTGAATAGGCTTATGCAGATTGAGGAATCACAATTCATTTTCTTCTTTGATGTTCTTGTGCCAATTGATGGAAGAAAAAATGGGTGAACGTGAAAGCGGAGCTTAAGAGAATTGGTTTGTAATCAAGACATTTCAAAATATATGAAATGTAGTCTTAATAACAATGTAAGACTAAGGACATCTTTAATCCATTATACCAAAATGGTATAACTTTTACACCATTTATATTTTTTATATTTATATTATATTTTAACCATTGCAAAGAAAAAAAAATAGTCAAAAATTTGTTTTTAAAAAAACCCATACCAAAATGGCATGGGCAAATGGTGTTAGGATTGAAGATGCAAAGTGATTGTATTCACTGTTTTTGATCAATGACCGTTAAGTGGGGAAATGTTGTTGTGGATGTTTCTGCTAGAATTATTGCAAAATGGTCGAAGTGGAGAGTTACCTTCCTAATTCTGTTTGATATGAGAATATTGCAAGCCATGGAGTATATAAGGTGGCCAAGATGCTAAAAAATTGTCCATAGTCTATGTATTTTTTTCATTCATTATTAAGGAATGTATAAACACAAGATAAGTGTGACAGGGAGGTGGATATTTTGGTAACAGAGTATGAATCATAGAATAATGAACTGCATCATTTGTCAGAGGTTAGGGTAACATGGATTGGGGATGAACTAAGGAAAGTTAGCTAGTGTCTTTTCCACGTAATGCAAAGACCAAGAATCTCACTTGTGAGTAGGAGTGAGATTGTGCAGAACTGGCGTTGGCTGAACATAAAAGAAAAGATATAGTAAGGTATCATAGAATATGGCCCTATATTGAATCATATAACTGAATACAATTTGTGTTCCTGAGTAGTAGGGATAAGGTTTTAAGCTATTGGATATAAAGGTGACAACATATTTTATCAGATCAACATAATATTTGACAGTTACACTTTATGTTACATGACAATTTAGTGCAAATTTATGAACTTTTAATATTTCTCGCTCTTGGAAAACATTCTTTTTCACTTTATGTGAATAATGTTTATTTTTGACTTGTGCTTAATGGCTAGCTTAACTATGTG
>JAJIYU010014486.1:0-13192 GCA_030144865.1 Tinospora cordifolia
AGGCATCGACCACTACATTAGCCTTCCCCAGATCATAGTGTAGTTGGAAGTCATAATCCTTAAAGAACTACATCCATCTTTATTGCATGAGGTTTAACTCTTTTTGGGTGTGGATGTACTTCAAACTCTTATGATATGAAAATAGATCAAACTTCTTAACATAAAGACAGTGTCTCCAGATCTTTAGGGTGAACACAATGGCTGTTAACTCTAAGTCATGAGTTAGGTAGTTCTACTTATGGGTCTTTAGTTGTCGCGAGGCATATGCAATAATCTTTCCATCTTGCATCAAGACCACTCCCAATCCATTTTGTGAAGCATCCATATGCAAAACATAAGTAACACCGTGAGTGGGAGTAACTAAGATAGGGGCCGGAGTTAATATCCTTTTTAGTTCTTGGAATGATTATTTACACTTCTCTTCTCAAGTGAATTTAACGTCTTTCCTGGTTAACTTGGTCATAAGTTTTGCTAGTTTGAAGAAATCTTAAACGAATGTCCTGAAGTATCTAGCCAGGCCTAAATGACTTCTAATCTCTATAACTATCTTTGGTTATTTCAGTCCTAGATAGCTTCCACCTTCTCTGGGTCTACAGAGATGCCTTCTGCTGATACTACATGGCCAAGGAACTTGACCGCCTTCATCTAGAATTCACATTTGTTGAGCTTGGCATATAATTGGTGCTTTCTAAGGGTCTCCAACACTATCTACAAGTGTTCTAAGCGTTCAGCTTCTGACTTAGAGTAAATTAGGATGTCATCCATGAATATCACCACAAATTGGTCAAGGTATTGTCTAAACACTTGGTTCATTAAATCCATGAATGTTGTTGGGGCATTAGTCAAACCAAAGGGCATCATGGTGAACTTGAAGTGTCCATGTTGTGTCTTGAAAGCTGTCTTGTGTATATCAGACTCCCTGATTCACAGTTGGTGATATCCCGACCTAATATCGATCTTCGATAAATGAGCGGCTCCTCTCAATTGATCAAATAGATCATCAATCCTTGATAGAGGGTACTTGTTCTTTATGGTTGCCTAGTTTAGCTTCCGATAATCAACACATAGTCTCATGGAACCATCCTTCTTCTTTACAAATAATATAGGAGCTCCCCAGGGTAACTCACTCAGCCTAATGAAGCCTTTCTCTCGGAACTCATCGAGTTGAGACTTCAACTCGATCAATTCTACTAGTGCCATCCTGTAAGTAGGTATGGCTATTGGGATGGTTCCAAGGTGAAGTTCAATCTTGAACTTTAATTTTCTAGTAGTTAGTAGTCTGGGTAAGTCGTCTAGGAGTATGTCTTCGTATTCACTAACAACTGCTAGATCTTGGATTCTCTTATGTTCAACAGAGTCCTCCTCTAAGAATCTCTTGAATTCATCCTTTTGCTTTAATTAATTTAACATGGCTATGGTTGGACTCCTTGGTAGTCGCCGCATATCTCTGTTAATTCTGTAGATTTTCCTTGAAGGTAGGGTTATGGTTATTCGCCTCTTAAGACAATCTATCTGAGCTTGGTATTGGTCTAACCAATCCATCCCCAAGCTCACATTATAACCATAAAATGGTAATGTGTATAGGTCAACTGATATGATTTTATCCCCAAACCTGAGGTCACAACTACACATTCTTTTTGAGGTAATAGTGGTCCGCATTTGTGTGGACACATTCAAAGTTATGGATAGTATTTTTGTCAGAAGTAGTAACCCATTAGCTAGTTCTTCAGAGATAAATAATTTTGAGGCACCTGAGTCAAATAACAATCTCACAGCAACATTAAATAGTAGGAATGTACCTTCTACAGCAAAGACTTGATCTTCTTGGGCCTCAACAACAAACATTTTGCCTTGGTTCTGACCACAACCCTGATTCTACCCCTAATTGACATTCTGTTGCTGCTGTCTACCCTGAGGATGACTGTTCTGACCTCCTCCTTGTTGTAGTTGCTGCTGATGAGTCTGAACAGGTGCAGTTGGACAATTTCTAGCAATATGACCCTTTTGCCTACATACGTAGCATAATCCTTGCCTCCTTGCCTGTTCCTTAGACTCGTCCTTGGTCTGCCCCTATTTCTATGGTGCTTTCCCACTATTCTTGGTTTTCTTCTGATCTCCTTGATCTTTTTCATTCTTGAGCCTCTTGTTTTTCCCTCTCAACTTTTGTTCAAGGTTGAGCTCTTGTTCTAGTGTTAGAGCCTTTTCTAAGACGTCTCTGTATGTTTTTAGGCCTAGAGTCCTTATTATCTTCTGAATTTCTATCTTTAGACCCTGAGCAAAATGATTGGCTTTCATTCTCTTTTCTCTAATCAATTCTAGTGAGAATTTGGCTAGTCCAGTGAACTTTCTTTCATATTCGACTACAGTCAGGTCCCTTT
Source organism: Tinospora cordifolia (assembly GCA_030144865.1). Classification (NCBI taxonomy): domain Eukaryota; kingdom Viridiplantae; phylum Streptophyta; class Magnoliopsida; order Ranunculales; family Menispermaceae; genus Tinospora; species Tinospora cordifolia. The sequence goes on from JAJIYU010014486.1 coordinate 2,379, forward strand.
GATTCTGTAGGAAGAAATCTTCTTGTAGCTTACTCAATGTCACTTCAGGAAAGAACTTTTCATAAAAGATTTTCGTGAACTTCTTCTAGCTCATTACTTTAACATTTGTGTTAGGATCTATCTTCATCATTCGCAACCAACTTCTGGCCAGTCCCTTGAAGTGGTGCATGGTTAGTGCCACCCTACGTGAATGCGTCACCTTCAATACATTTAGATGCTCCCCCATTTCCTAATGCCAGTGATCGACAGAGATGTAGTCTGTGTTTTCGTTAAATTGAGGAGGGTTGAGCTTCTTCAGCTCTATTAACATCTTCCTCTGCCTCTCATCTTCCAGATTTTCTTGAGTCGTCTGATGCTCGGGAGCCAGAAGTACCAGTGCTGGCTATTACACAAGGATTGATTTAGGCACATGTGGTTGTGGTGCTGCCTGAGGGTTCACTTGAGGTAAGACCCTCAAGATTTGGTCCATGAGCCTCTGAGTGATTCCCATCATCAAGTTTTCCATCCGATCCTCCATGCCAGCTAGAATCTCCTGTTCTCTCAGTTCCATTTCGTTAGTAGGGGTAAATCTAGTATCATTTCTTCTTGATTTAGCCATTATCTACAAATCAAAAAGCTCACTATTCATTTCATCAAACGTTCGTACTACCAGGATTCTAGATTCCTATTTCTAGGTTCTCAATTTGTTCAGTGGCCCATTAGTTTATATTTCTAAGTTCTTTTTGTCCTTGGGTACAAGATTTGGTTTCATATGGCATACATATAAACAAGTAAGGCATACTTTCAAACAATCATACAATCATGCAAGTTCACGTTATCATAACAATATTCTACATTTCCATCTAAGCTCCAAGGTTCGAGTGTCCCATACCACTCTAGTCCTTCCACTTAAACTTCCACTTAGAAAATTGTCACATCTAATCAATTTCGCAAATGTCTCAACAACTAAGGTTTCTTGAGCCCCACTATACCTGATTGTCCCATACCAGCCAAGCATAGGGAAACAAGTTCTTCCAAAGTTACCGATCATTTACCAAACGTGCCCCGTCATTCTCTGAGTCTAGGCTTCCTCCATAACCTTGGATTCCTATGTGTCCCATACGACATAGAAACCAGAGTTATAGAATCTTCCCGGTCTTGTGTCCTAACCAAACAAGTATTCTATTCTCACACATTTTCAGTTTCTAACCAATGTCCTAAAGTTTTATGCATTTGATCTACTATGTCACCCTTTGCTACACTCACGTTTCTTCCTAAGGTCCCTTCCCTAGACCCAAGATTTCAATCTGGTTGAACTAACAACCTCTGTCTAGTCAAGATATCATCTTTGGCATCTTTTCTGAACTTGACTAAGTTTCTTGCCCTAAATTTTCACCTTCTAATTTTTCTTTTTAGAAAGTAGGAGTGTTCTTCAACTCCAATTACTCATATGATGTAACACCCCAAACCCCTAGAAATAAGTTTAAGCTCAACCACAAGGCGGGTTGGGTCCTATGTTACATTTACAAGTACACAACTTGCATCTTAATTCCTTTATTCTAACACTTATTGAAATACTCATAAATACACTTCCATTGAGTTTAATATTCAACAAGATAATGCAAGTGAATAAAAGAAAACTTCAAATCTTTATTCATTCAAATAAAATAAAAAGATTATATTCTTGAAATCAAATCCAAAGATTGAGTACATAACTCTAAAATTCAAAAGTAAAATTTAGCGAAAGTCTTTAATTCAAAATTTGGGGCACTACGCTCTTGCAATATAAACTTTCTAAAATAAGACTTTCAAAAATACATAGCCTTCATAAAATTCAATTTCCTGAAAAATAGAAGGAAGGGGCGAGCATATAACCCAGTGAATAATTCATCAAACAACTAAGTTACTATTTCGAATTAATAGCACATCCAAATTCAAACACTTTCATGCATTAAGTGATTCACACAACTTTTTAGTTGTAGTTGATGTTAAGACTGAAAGGGGTTCTACTTCCTTGATGTTCTTAATTTAAATACCCCTTTTTAGGGTAAAAAGATATTTCTTTGTCACTTTCCATTGGATGCCACATACCAAGTATCCCTTAGTTGTGCCATGCAACTACACATTCCAAGTATGTGTTAAGAACACCCATAACACACATACGGGTCACTATGACAGTACGTAGTTCTTATCTTCACTTTCTTATGTTTAAAATCACATAATAATAAAAAAAAATTCAAAATATAAATTTTAGAATTTTAAACAACCAAGAAAGCATGAAAACATCACATAGCATGCTTGGAACATTGAATTAAATCCTAATCATGGATTCTAAGCATGGCATGCTCTCATGAGTGATTAAAACATAAAAACACGCTAAACTAAAATTAAAATATGATTAAACATGGCGAAACTAAAATAAGACATGCTAAAAATTAGAATTTAAACAAACATAAATATGCTAGAAATTTAAAATAGCAAAGTAGAGGTTTAAAAAATCCTCTCCACCTTAATCTGAGTTTCTTGTTGAATTCGGCAAAGGTTCCCCTTATCTACCACTTTCAGAACTTCAAGAACTTTTAATCACCAACAAAAACTACTTCAACAACTCTCTAAAATATTGAAATCAGAACTTCTCACACAAGAGAGAAAAGAAAAGTAAGAAGAGATGCCAAGAAGAGGGCAAGAACAAACAAAGAGGGAAGTGTCAACTTTTTGATTTGGGATGAGAAGAATGAGAGCATGAGGGGGTTTATATAGAGTTTCATAAGCACTAAAGGACAGTTTAGGCATGCTCACACTAGGAAATATTTTCGTTCCTTCATGGGAACGTTTTGAAATGCATAGATTGAGTGTGCACATGATTTACAATGTGGGCTAATTTGGTTTCCCATTCCTAGTGTGAACACAAGATGTAAGCTTTATTTGATTTCCTATTTATGTGTGAACACAAAAAGGATTTAGAATACTTACTATTCTTTATTTGGAAGTTAATCTAGTTGTGATATTGTGAGCAAGACAACTTTCTAATATGTTTTGGTAAATGATTTTTTTTCTTATGCACACAAATCAACAAGATTTCGCAATCTCCTATTTTGAATTAGAAACTTCTAATCTCGTTCCTAAGGTTTTTAGAAACATTTTTTAGCAACTTCTATTCTTGAATTAGAAACTTCTAATCTTGTTCTTTGGGTGTTTAGCAACATTTTTCAGCAACTTCTATTCTTGAATTAAAAACTTTTAATTCGGATTATTTGGGATGTTTTTGGTGTGTAGAGCATGGTGTATATGATTACATCGTGGTGCACATGAAATCATTCATTCATAGTTTCATAATACAAAGTGGACGTCTCATAGGAGTGGCATACCTGATCATTTTCATGGCACATGGGATCATTCTACATGAACTCAAATAAAGGAAATGTCACATGGAGCTTAGGGTAGGATGAGGATACACATGATCATGGTGTTCCACCCATGTGACTTGCACATGCTTAGGGTGGCCATAACTTCATGGATTTACAAAAATCAAATAAAAATTAATATCTCCTTATTTACAAGGAATTATGCTTTATAACCTATAGTTTTAGAATCACATGAACCTAATGCAAATTTTAAGGTATGATTTGGCCCAAGGTGATTTTTCCTAAAAAAACTTTCCTTATTTAAGACCCACTAAGGTCACTAGGCAAATGAAAATCCAAATTTTGGCCAATTGTCCTAATTTTTAGATATGCCATTCATTTTGTTAATTCATATCATTTTGTTTCATTTCAAGTTATTTCGAATCCCCGAAGTACCCTAAATGCCAATTCTTTCTAATTTGGACCCCTTGAAGGACATTTGACAAATGAAAACCCTAATCTTGACCAATTGTTCTAATTTTTGGATATGTTGTTCAATTAGTTGGTTCATGTCACCTTACTTCGTTTCAGGTTGTTTTGGGTCTCTAACGGTTACCAAATGAGACTTTTGAAAACTTACCAAATTTAGCCTCGAAATGAGCCCGGTATCATTTTGCACCCAAATTTTACTAAATGGACATTAGATTTCATTTCATCAATTACAAAATTTTCAGGGTATTATATATGAATTGGTGGGACAACCTCCAGATTGGGCAGCAAGACTGAAGTCTGCTTAGCGACCGCACTTTCTTGTTCGGGATTACCAACATCGCTTTCCATGTTTAGCTTTACTCGGGACAAGGGTTACCCACTATCAGCTCAACTTGTAGTCTTTGTATCTAAACAAAACATTTCAAAACATATATTTCCTTTCCGAAAACACTTTCGATAGTAGTTTTCAATTTTAAAAATAAAAGGTGGGGCATGCTAATTTTAACTCAAAGCATAGGTCAAACCTACTTGAGTTAATACTTTCTAAATCTAATACCACACTTGGTATGAGATTTAACATTGTAATTCTAGCCCAACAACTAATTCTAGGTTTGACTTTCTAATTCTTGCCCAACAACTAACATATAGGCTCTGATACCACATTTGTAACACCTCAATCCCCGACACTTTCAATTAGATTTATCCACAAGGTGGGCTAGGCCAGTGTTACATTACAAGTACACAACTTGCCTTTCTAATTCCTTTATCCCAATTCTTATTGAACATTATGAGCACCCAACCCAATTTATTTAATTTAATTCAATAAGACAACACAAAGAGATAAAGAACCTTTTCTTTATTCATTATTTGAATTAAATGAGACAAGTACATGACTTGAATTTAAACTATTAAAAGAAAGAGAATACATAATTCTAAAATATAAACTATTTTAGTAGAAGTCTAACTTATTCAAAACTTGGGCAACATGCCCTTACATTAGAAATAAAAATAGAAACTTTCTAAAAATAAGTGATCTAAATCCTTAGTAAGCTTCATTATGCAATTCAATTTCCTTAAAAGATAAAAGAGGAAGGGTGAGTACATAGCCCAGTGGATCATTCTAAAAATAACTAAGTTACTAATTCAAACTAATAATACATTCAAATTCATGAACTTGCATACATTAGGCATTTCAAATAATTTCTTATTTTCAATTATATGTTAGACTAAAAGAGGGTCAAATCCCTTGATGTTCTTATCAAAATACTTCCCCATGAGTGGAAAGAAAATTCTTTATATCACATTCCATTGGATTTAGGGTCCCTTGCCCATATTCCTAGTATTTTGTGCTACACCCATATACACACAGTATATGCAACTCATATACACATAGTATATGTAAAGAACACCTATAGTATCCTTTTGTATCACTATGATAGTATGTGGTTCTCAATATCAAAGTCTTTTATTTGAATTCTCATAATCATGAATCATAAAAGAATTAAAACTGATCATGTTATCATATCTCAAAATCGGCCTAAGCATGGGAAACTAAGCATGACATGGTTTTATGAATACTTAAACATGGCATATGTATCAAACTGAAAATTAAATCATGTGAATGGACTGAAATTGAAATATGTATGATAAACAGACTTTTAAAACATGCATGAATATGATATTAATTCAAACTAGCAAAGAGGGGTTTTTGAAATCACTTTCACCTTATTTTGAAATCTTAGTTGCACAAATTAGAATTTTAGCAGCACTTCCACCCTCTAAGACATCTAGAATCTCAAGAACACTCAATAACTTAAAACGTCAGACTCAAGAACTCTCAAGAACTCTTACGAATTGAAAAGAGGTGCCAAGAGGGAGGCTATAGAAAGCAAGAGGGATCTTATCAACTTTTGCTTTGGGATGAAGAGAATGGTGCTCATGCTTGGGTTTATATAGAATTCTAATGGGCATGAATTAACAAGTTTGGGATGTCTTCATTGTAGAGAACCTTCTAAAGTTCTTACCCTTTCCATTTTATTTGTTTCTTATGCATAAGAATTAGTAAGTAAAGGTTTTAGAAGTTGCTAATGCATTCTTTTGGGTTGATTTTATTTTAGAAACCTTTGTAATTCTGTACTTGACTTGTTTCCTAATCACATATATTAGTAAGAAATTATTTTAGAAGTTGCTAATATATACAAGATAGCCTTCAGGACATGATATGGACACTTGGAGCTCACCGTGATGCCCTTTTAGTTTGATCAATGCCCAAACAACATTCATGGATTTAATAAATTGAATGTTTAGACAATACCTCGACTAGTTTGTGGTGGTATTTGTGGATGACATCCTAATTTACTTAAGTTAGAAGCCGAAAACTTAGAACACTAGAAACTTGTGTTAAAACCCTTATAAGTCACAAATTATATGCCAAATTCAGTAAGTGTGAATTCTGGATGAAGATGGTCAAGTTTTTTGGCCACGTAGCATTAGCAGAAGGCATTTCTGTAGATTCGAAGAAAGTGGAAGCTGTCATGGATGGGAAACAACCAAAGATAGTTACAAAGATCATAGTTTTTTAGGCCTAGCTGGACACTACAAAAGATTCATCCAAGACTTCTCCAAGTTAGCAGGAACCATGACCAAGTTGATTAGAAAAGGAGTTAAGTTCGCATGGAACGAGAAATGTGAATAAGCATTCCAAGAACTGAAGAGGAGATTAACTTTGACCCCCCCTCTTAGTTACTCCTACCCATGGTGTTACTTATGTTCCGTACATGGACGCTTCACAGAATGGATTGGGAGTGGTATTGATGCAAGATGGAAAGGTTGTTGCATACCTCGCAACAAGGAAAGTCCTATGAGCAGAACTACCCAACTCATGACTTAGAGTTAGCGGCCATTGTGTTCGCCCTAAAGATCTGGAGACACTATCTTTATAATGAGAAGTTTGAAGTATTTTCAGATCATAAGAATTTGAATTACATCTATACCCAGAAAGAGTTAAACCTCATGCAATGAAGATGGATGGAATTCCTTAAGGATTCTAACTTCCAACTATGCTACCATCCGAGGAAGGCTAATGTAGTGGTTGATGCCTTGAGTAGGAAGTTCAATAAGCTAGATAAGGAGAAGGGTCAGATGTACTAATTAATTGAGGAGTTCAACATGTCTTGCCAATTGAATCTTCTGCATCAGATCAAGGATGAACAAAGGCAAGACAAGCGACCCAGTAGCCTGATAAAAGGAGCAGAATAGGGTAAACATGTTGATTTCAGGCCAGATGCTGAGAATACCCTAAGATTTGGAGATAGGATATGTGTGCTTCAAAATGGACAGAGTAAGCAGACCATACTAGATGAAGCCCATCAGACAAAGTATACAATATATCTTGGCAGTGACAAGATGTATCAAAGCCTCAAAAAGAGCTATTGGTGGTGAGGAATGAAGAGAAATGTAAATAAGTATGTCTCCAAGTGCTTAACCTATCAACAAATTAAGGCAGAACACCGAAAGCCCTCTGGAATGTTACAACCACTTCCTATCCTTGAATGGAAGTGAGATAACATTACCATAGACTTTGTTAGAGGATTACCCCAAAACCAAAAAAGAAAAGGTACTGTATGGGCAATTGTGGATTGTTTCACTAAAATGGTTTATTTCCTGCCAATTAGATCCACATACTAAGTTAGTAAGTTGGGAGAACTCTATGTGAAGGAGATAGTCAAACTTCATGGTGTGCATAAGGCGATAGTATCTGATAGAGACTCTCGATTTACATCACAGTTGTGGCAGCATCTTTAGAAGGAGTTGGGCACTAAACTCACCATGAACACTGCTTTCCATCCTCAAACTGATGGTTAGTTTGAGAGAGTCATTCAATCACTAGAAGACATGTTGAGGTCTTGTGTCCTTGACTTTAAGGGGAACTAGAGCAAGTACTTGCACTTAACAAAGTTTGCCTATAACAATAGTTATCAGGCAAGTATTAAGATGACTCTATATAAGGTTTTTTATGGAAGGCCTTGCAAATCACCAACCTATTAGGTCAAACTTGAAGACCATATACTTATTGGGCCAGACTTAGTGAAAGAAATGAACAATTAAGTCAAACTAATACAAAAGAACTTGGCTACAACTTAGAGTCGTCAGAAGAGCTATGCCAAAATGAAAAGGAGAAGCTTAGTGTTTTAAGTAGGTGACAAAGTATTTATGAGGATCAGTCTTTAGAAGGGTATCAAGAGGTTCGGATTTAAGGGGAAACTATCACCCAGATTTGTCAAACCCTTTGAAATACTTAGAAGAATCGGAGAATGTGCTTACGAGTTGGATCTACCAAACCAAATGTCCTTGGTACATAACGTCTTCCATGTATCAATGCTGAGAAAGTATGAACTGGATCCCTCACACATAATCCATTGGGAGGAGGTGAATATTCAAGATGATGCCACTTATGAAGAAGCGGTAGTAAGGATCCTTGATCACAAGGTACAGAACCTAAGAATGATAGATATTCCTTGGTCAAAGTTCTATGGAAACATCACGAAGTTGAAGAAGCCACCTGGGAGTTGGAAAGTGAAATGATGGCTAAGTATCCACACCTTTTTACGAGAAATACCTGAGGAAATGATACCTGAGCGAGTGTACAAATTTCGAGGACGAAATTCTTTTCAAAGAGGGTAGGTAGTAATACCCCAAAAAATTTGTATTAAATTCGATTAAATGAAATAAATAAATATTGGTCCTTGAAAATTTTATGAAATTTTTAGGATACATAATTGTGTATTTTTAAATTATAGCCAAAATGAGAATTGAGGGAAGCTTGTAGAAATTTTAGTATACAAATAAATATATAGAAAGGTTGGGTATTTAAATAAAAATATCAAATCAGAATAGTTGCCAAATATTATAGTATAGTTTAATATTTAACTAGAAATATAAAATAAGTAGAATAATTAAATGATATATTTGGGTTACAAAAATTAGCAAGTTCTATTAAAAAACATTATATAAATAAATAAAGGTAAATTAATTCCCTACAATTATATGAAAATTGAGGTATAATTGTGTTGAAGCCAAAAATGATAAATGAGAATTTCATTCAAATTATGGAATTAACAAGTCTCATTTGATAAAAAATGAAATTAGAAACACGATATGAGCATGTGTGCACAAGAGACCAAATTAGAAATGTTTCTAAAATGAAATCAACTAAAAAAATGTATGAGCAACTTCTAAAATAATTGCTTACTAATATATGTGCTTGGAAAACAAGTAAAATAGAGAATTGAAAATGTTTCTAAAATGAAATTAACTCAAAAGAATGAATTAGCAACTACTAAAATAATAACTTACTAATATATGTGATTGGGAAACAAGTAAAATAGAGAATTAGAAATATTTCTAAAATGAAATTGTAATACCCTAAATTCTCTATACTCAATTAAATGAAATTTATCATTTATTCAATGAAATTTGGGTGCAAAATGAAACCAGGTTCATTTTAGGGCTAAATTTAGTAGGTTTTAAAACTCTCATTTAGTGACCCTTAGGGACCCAAAAAACTTGAAATGAAATAAGGTGGCATGAGCCAACTAATAGGACAACATATCCAAAAATTAGAACAATTGGTCGAGGTTAGGGTTTTTATTTGCCAAACACCCTTCAAGGGGTCCAAATTAGAAAAGAATTGGCATTTAGGGTACTTTGGGGGGATCGAAATGATGCAAAATGAAACAGAATGACATGAAGTAACAAAATGAATGACATATCTAATAATTATAACAATTGGCCAATATTTAAATTTTCATTTGCTTAGTGACCTCAGTGGGTTTTAAATAAGGAAAGTTTTTGAAGGAAAATCACTTAGAGCCAAACCATACCTTAAAATGTGCATTAGGTTTATGTGATTTCAAAATTATATGACATAAATCATAATTCCATGTAAATAAGGAGATATTAATTTTTATTTGATTTTTGTGAACCCATAGAGTCATGACCACCCCTAACATGTGCAAGTCACATGGGTGGAACACCATGATCAAGTGTACCCTACCCTACTTGAAGCTCCATGGGACATTTCCATTATTTGAATCCATACAAAATGATCCCATATACCATGTAAATGATTTAGTACACCACAACTATGAGAAGTTTCCCCATGGTTAGAAACCAAGACAAGTGATCCCATGTACTAAGATAAATGATCAAGTGTACCCATGCACCCTAAAAACGTCTACACCATGTGTGTGCTCCACATGTGCCAAATTCTAAATCAAGAGAGTTTCCTAGGAGTCCTAAGATCTTGATCTTATGTCCCTCAAGTTTGATGATGTACTCACCAGCCACCTTTGCTCAAGGAAACAATTTCCTAATCAAAAACATCAAAATTAGAAGAGTTTCTATGCATGTTTGTGTGATGAGCAAGCAAGGAGACCAAAAAGGGAAGATTCTGTGAGCATAATTTCATTTAATAGGACGTCCCAACTGGTATTAGGATGATTTCTATGTCTAAAATTACTCTCTCAATTAGATAAGAAATTAAAAAGAGAATCAAATATTAGCTCATATGAAATTAGTAAGTCTAAGTGGTCCCATGAGCACACTTGCCTATTCCAAAGCAAACCATCCCCTCTTGTTTGGAAACTTGCCCAACTTTGTGAGCTACCCTAGATGCCCCCTTGTGCTCATAAACATCTATATAAACCCCCTCTTGCTCACTTTCATCTCATCCCAAAGCAAAAAGTTGACATTTCCCTCTTTGTTCGTTCTTGCCCTCTTCTTGTCACCTCTTCTCACTTCTCTTTTCTATCTTGTGTGAAAATGTGACAACCCACATTTTTAACATCGGAACGACGGGTCCGACATTCATGTACTCAATGTATTTTGTGGAATTATAATGAGAAAATACAAAATTTTCCTCAATTTTTCTCAATTTCGAATTTTATTATTAAAGGAAATGAAAATAACTTGAGAAAATGAAATTTTAAGGAGAAAACA